>CP139509.1:44751458-44815760 GCA_021014915.2 Artemisia tridentata subsp. tridentata | reverse complement strand
GTTGGGCACATGGTTGGTGTCGGCGTATATGGCCGACTGGCCCTAGCCGAACGACCAAACAGGTCGTTCGGATAAATGAATAACTCCAGAATAGGTCAAAACTTGGAATGTATGTTTCCGAAAGGTTTGATCCGAACGAACTCCCATTTCTGAACGACCCACACGCTCCGTTCGGACCAACGGCTATCTCCAGATCAGAAAGTCAACCTCACTATTAGTAGTATGGGACAGAATTGCAGGAATCATGGCAGATCAGAAGAAAGACCCAAACAGGGCAAAGTCCCAGTTGCCGCCCAAAAAGGTCACCATCACACTTGGACGCATCCGATGGAGACAAAAATGGGTCTCCTATATAAAGCCCCAATTTCTACAGCAAGGTTAACTCACTTTTTACACACAGTACTTAACTCACTAATATACCTATTATCTTACCTTCCGATACTTACTCTCACGCCGGAGTTTGGTCCTGGGGTAACACCCGGGGCGAGACTAACGCGTTTACTTTCTTAGCAGCTGTCCGAAGGACTTGATGACCTCAAGGCCGAAGGACGTTTGGTAGAATTACTTAACCCGCAGAAAAATACTTAAACATTGGCGCCATCCGTGGGACCGGCATTCAATCTACCAAGGCTATAGAATGTCAGGTTCCGAACGTCCAGAGGGTTCGGGAATAAGGAATGTCGAAACTCCTCCCGTCAACCGTGCTGGAGGCGGAGACACCGAGTCTCCTACAATCACCCGAGAACAAATAGAAGAGTATGTCTCTGCTCTTAAGTCCATGGTCAAGGAGCACAATAGGCAAAGCACTGTACGTCCGGTACGTTTAGACTTAGGTGAAGAAGACACCCAGGAGAGGACCGAGGTAGTGAAGGAAAGGAAAGGAATCGTAACAGGTGACAAAGTTATAGACGAAGATTTGGCAAAACCTTTCAAGGAAATCAGGAAATCACCCTTTACACGGCGGCTGATAGAGTTTTCGGCGCCGGAGCATAAAATGCCTTCACACATCAAGTTGTACGATGGGTCGACGGACCCCCAAGATCATCTCAATCGGTTCACCGGAGCAGCAGATCAAGCCGAATGGCCTATGCCTGTATGGTGCAGGATGTTCCAACAAACCCTGGACGGAAGAGCCCGAGGATGGTTCGATCGTCTCCCACCCGGCAGTATAGACGAATGGGCGGACCTCCGATCCCAATTTGAGACCCGTTTCTCCTTACACAAGATGTGCACTAAGGACCCCACCGAGATAATGAAGATTGTAAGGAAGGCTAACGAAACACTACCCAAATTTAAGGAAAGGTGGACCACAGAAACAGGATTCATACAAGGAGCTCCGGAAATTATGAGGATTTCCTCATTCATGAATGGCTGCAAATGCCCGGAGTTGGCCAAGAGGTTTGCTGATAAAGTTCCTAGAACCGTTGATGATATGATGATCCGTGTAGATGACTTTGTAAGATCAGAAGAGGCATTCGTCAGTACCGAACTACCACGAGGAGAGAACTACGACCGATATGGGAAAGTGTCAAAGGTACCCTTTCGGAAGGATGACCGAGGATACAAAGGGTCAGGGAATGATAGCAGGAACGAAGGACGGTTTGGGTATCACCACAAAGATCGACAGACCCAGTATCGGTATAGAGACCGCCCGGCGCCATACCTACCAGCACGTAATGACTATCAGAATCATCATGCTCCTCGTCTAACACTAGACTCGCTCAAAAAAACGGCCGAAAGAAATCCTGGCTACTGAACAGCAACTGCGGCTACCTCCCCCAAGGCCAATGAAAGATCCTCCAAAGAGGGAGAATCAGGATAGATATTGTGACTATCACGGGGAAAAGGGGCATTACACGAATGATTGTTATCAATTGAGAAGACAGCTGGAGCTGGCCCTAGAATCCGGAAAGCTGAACCACCTGGTCAAAGATGTGCGTCAAAAAGGGAAAGGCGCACCGAAAAGAGATATCCCGGTGATGAACTCAAATAAGTACATATTATTACTATCATTTATCCTAATTATTTGACTTGTTTTATTATATTATGTATGAGGATTGATACTTAATCGTTTACTTTTGTAATTCTCAGGTAAAAACAAGCATTTGGTGAAACTTGGCGATTTTGGACTAATTATGGAGCAAAACATGCAAGAAGTTAAGAGTCTACCGAAATGTACAAGATCAAGACTATTCTGCTCCAGATGCGCCGCATCTCACTTATGACATGCGCCGCATCACTATCAATATTTCACCAGATACGATCCAAGATACAAGAGGACATGCGCCGCATCTATAAATGAGGTTACGCCGCATCTTCTGGCGGTGTACGAATATTCCTGAATATTATAATCTTGGACCCCACGCGAAGTTAAGTCAATGCGCCGCATCTACTTACTAGATGCGCCGCATCTTACCCTCAGACAGAAACTATAAATACCCCAAGACCAGACGAATTCCGTAGCTTTGGTGACACATATTATATCCGAAGACCGAAGTACAGAAACCTAGGACGAATTCAGTCGAATAGGCAGCACAAGACACACCCAAACGAAGATACAAGAGCTGTAAGAAGGTGCTGCATGTGTTTAATTCATTAAGTAGTTTTGTTTTATTGTATTAGTAAACTTTAATTCATCAAGATTGGTGGCTTGTGTAATGTGACAACGGAAAGATTGCACTCCCTTAAAACTGCTTTCTCATTAATTAAAGTTTATATGTTGATGTCTTTGGTGACTTTTATTAGTGCATTGATAACCTCTGTGTCTAGCTGAGCGTTGATCGGGTCGCCATGCCTCTGCCCTCGCCTATTTATTAGATCGCCTATGCATTCTATCGTCTGTAGAAAAGTAGGAAGAAAGATAAATAGGATAGTCATAAGTAATCATTAAGGGTTTACTCGCCGATAAGATTAGAACCAACGAGAAAGGACTTAATCTCGGTGCGTTGCATCGAACTATACACTTCATATAAAACTAGCAATAAAACAAGTGACAAACTACTTATCTATCAGGACAGCCTTCTTATTGTCTCGAGTATTTATCTGTGTACGTGTGTGCTATTCGCTGATTCGTGCCTATTGGTTTAGTTTATTATTTAATTGCAACCAAATCGTGCCAGTCTCTCAGGCTGAACCCCCTTACGTTAGATTAGGTTGTATAGCTAACTTAATATATTAAAATACTGATTAGAATAACTAGATAATACGTTCCACTCTTAGTGATCGACACTCTACTTACCATTATATTCATACTGACCGGGTACACTGCTCGTTAAGTGTGTGTGTTATTGATAAGTCGGCTAAATATAAATTTAAAACTTGAGTAGGCATTAATACTGCTAAACCGCAACGACACATCGCACGCATCAAGTTTTTGGCGCCGCTGCCGGGGAGTGAATTGTTATTATATGTTAATTTGATTAGTATTTTAATTAGGTTTTTAATTTTTAATCTAACCGCTAATTTTGTTGTGTATTAGATTAATTTGCATTCATTGTACTATTTTGCATATTTTCTGTTTTTGTGTGTTATTTGTTTGCTTTTGTTTTTATTTTCGTGTGTTTTATTTGTTTTTAATTTTTCGTATTTTTTGTATTCTGCTATCGTTGTACTGAGCTAAATCGAACGATACGGCGCATCTGATTTCTCAGATACGGCGTATTGCGTTTAATTTTTATAAAATACAACGCGTTTAATTAATTCGATACGATGCATCTTTTCCCCAAGATACGGCGTATCTGTTTTTGAAATTTTTTTTTTCTAAACGATAACGCCATACGACGCATCTGCTTTAGCAGATATGGCGTATCTATTATTTTAATTAAAAACAGTTTTCGAATTATTAAACAGATACGACGCATCGATATCTGTCGATACGACGTATCTTCTGAATCAAAAATCTCGTATTTTGAAACGTAACGAAAATACGGCGCATTAACTTTTGTTAATACGACGCATTTAATTTTAAATAAATATCGATTTTTGATTATTAATATTGATACGGCGCATTCAAATTTCTAAGCGGCGTATCTATTTTCTGAATAAAGTCTGATTTGATTTTAACGATTATAAGATACGGCGTATCCAACTTTTTGGATACGGCGCATCGTCTGCAGATATCAGTAACTTTAAATTTTCGTATTCCGTTTTCGTTGTTAATTTTCTGATATATTACTTTCTTGAGCACACCCTACTGATATTTTTGTGTTGATTTCAGGAAGTGCATGACCAGGAGTTCTACGAAGAACTTGATTCAACCTTTCGAAAATCCTGAACGAGTCTTTCATTCGCTTAAAAGGCTTTTCGACACAAAAAGCTTTGATACTTCAAGTTCATTCGAGCTTGATTATTTTTCTGAAGAGAAAGAGGAAGAAGAAACAGAAACAATGGGCGAAAACACAACTATGGAGGAATACATGAACAAAACCCGTGCTGATTACACTTCAGGAGTTGCTAGACCAAAGTTTGATGATAAGTCAAAGTTTGAATTGAAAGGTCAGTTTCTCAAGGAGCTAAGAGAGAATGCTTTCAGTGGATCGGAACATGAGGATGCTAATGAGCATGTTGAAAAGGTCCTCGAGATTGCGGATTTGTTTACTTCAGAAGGAGTCACTGACGATCAACTCATGCTAAGAATCTTTCCAATCTCGCTAAAAGGAGCTGCTAACAAGTGGCTAAGGAATGAACCTACTAGTTCAATCACTACATGGGAAGATTTGAAGAGCAAGTTCCTGAAGAGATATTGTCCACCTGCTAGGACTGCTAAAAAGATGGAGGCTATCAACAGTTTCAAGCAAGAGCCTGATGAAACTCTTTATCAAGCTTGGGAAAGATTTAAAGATTTACTGGTAAAATGTCCTCAACACTATCTAACCCCTATGCAGGAGATAATATTGTTTTATCAAGGATTGGACGTGCCTACTAGACAAATCTTGGACGCTAAGGGAGCTGTGCCTCAAATGAGTGCAACTAATGCTAGGAAAGCAATCCAAGAAGCTGCTGATCATTCTCAAAAATGGCACGATGGGACCTCTACTAGATCTAAGAGTAGCACTAATTTTGACGGGATTGCTGCTATTCAAGCTCAATTGGATAAAATTAGTAGAGAGATGAAGAAGCGTGATGAAAGAGTGTATGCTGCCCAAGTTGGATGTGAAAAGTGCGAAGGACCTCACTACACTAAAGATTGCCCGAATAAGAATGAAAGTGAGACGTTTGAAGAAGCATATTACACCCAATTTGGACAACCATTCCGACCTTCAGGAAGATTTAGGGAAGCTACCCCGGGATTCTATCAAAAGAACAACTTCAATCCCGCTTATCAAGAAAGGAGGCAGACTTTAGATGACACTCTAAAGCAAATTATGGCCGATGCTGCTAAAAGACATGAAGAGAATACAGCTATGATCAAAGAAATACGAGCTTCAACGGACACTACTACTAGAAATCAAGGAGCTTCGATCAAAGCATTGGAACAACAAATTGGTCAAATGAGCAAAGTTCTTCAAGAAAGGGGATACGAAAGTTTACCAAGCTCAACTGAAACCAACCCAAGGGATCATGTCAAGGCCATAAGCACCACTGAAGAAGTCACTCCTAACATACCTAGAAGATCGATGAATGGTAATGATGGTGCAAGACCCGAATTTTTCTTTAATTCTTCAATCAGTTTAAGAAGACTACTAAAAGAAAAGACAAAGATTGAAGAGGAGATCAAGGCTACAATGAAAGAAGGGAGCTCTGCAACCGATTTAAATGCCTTGCCTCATAAAGAAAAAGACCCAGGAAGTTTTACTCTACCTTGTTCAATTAATGATATATCTTTCAATAATGTGTTAGCTGACTTAGGAGCTAGTGTTAGTGTTATGCCTCTTAAGACATTCACTACCCTAGGACTAGGAAAATTAGCACCAACTAAGTTACTTATTGAATTGGCTGATAAAACGGTAAAACGACCTGAAGGGATTGCTAATAATGTGCTAGTTAAGATTGAGAAGTTTATTTTCCCTGTAGACTTTGTTATATTAGATATGCCCGAGGATGTTAAGGTTCCTTTAATCCTTGGAAGACCTTTCTTGTCTACTGCCCATGCTAAGATTGATGTGTTTAAAAGAAAAATCTCGTTAAGGGTAGGGAATAATAAACTAGTCTATAAGTGCCAATATCCTGTTAAAAGCATAATTAGAGGTGTCTATGTGCTAGGATTAAGAGAGCGTATGGACCTCGATCTTGAAGCTAGGCTTATGGGGGAAACATTGATTCAAAACAACTCAACTAATCCTAATCATGAGAACTTTGAGGAATTTATTGACCTTAATGTACCTACCGAACTTAGACGCGATGTTGTTAATGATTCTGATGATGAGTGGTATGATTGCGTAGTAATTAACAAACGTAGGAGAATAGTTGAGATAACGAATTTGAATAATGATGTGTTTATTGAACTACCACCCCACCTTGCTTATTTATGCCTATATGATAATAAGAATTTCCCGTCTATCATTTTGTCATCTCTGCCCGAAAGGGACAGATGTTTGTTTATACAGATACTGAAGAAGAACGGCGTGGAAATTAAGGACGAGCAAGGAGTGTTCAATATTACTGAATTGGCAATGAGGGAGCGCGATGTTTCCGACTCCTTCAATGATCGATATTAATGAGCTGAACGTGAGTCTAACTTGAAGACTCTGGAATAAAGACAAGTGCTTACCGGGAGACAACCCGGATTTATCTTTTAATTTTCTGTTTTTGTGTCGAGTCAGTCAGGCCGCAGAGGATACGGCGCATCTCAATCCTGAGATGCGACGCATCTCCTGCACAGGTCATATCTTATTTTATTTTTTCTGCATTTTTTATTTCCGACTTTAAAACTTTTTATCAGTTTATTTTAATGCGGCGCATCCCTGGTTAAGGATGCGACGCATCTTCTATTCTGATTCGTATTTATTCCAGGATCGATACGGCGTATCTTCTTCCATAAGATACGGCGCATCGACTGACCTGATGATTTTCATTTTTATTTTTTATGTTTTAATTTTACCTAACTACTAATGTATTATGCAAGTTGAACCTTTCTTAACTTAGGTGTGTTTTAAAGCCTTGGTGGTATTATAGATTCCTGCATTTCCTGTTGATACATCTATTATGAAGCTTAAACGTTCTAATCCACAAGAAAGATGATTTTTGCTCTTATACAAATAGAGGATCATACCGAGCAAATCTCATGGGAGTTTTTCTGTTCTAATTCTTTTATTTTCCATTTTTTTTAACCTTTGATACAAACAACGAGGACGTTGTTTAACTTAAGTGGAGGGATTGGAGAATTAGAACACTTAACACTTACTTGTCCTAAACTTTTCAAAATATGCTTAAAATGTGCTTAATATATCAAAATTTAAATTTTTTTTAGCATGTTTTTGTTTAAAGTCTAAGCTGCATTGCTGCACACATGACGTTATTTTCAAAAATTGTGATTTTTCAAAATTCACAAATCTATGAGTGTGCCGGTGACTTGTAAACTTTAGAACTTGGCTTGTATACTATTCGAGACCACCATAATAAGTATTATTTTATATAATTGGAATGACTTGTCTAAATTGATAAATTTCTAGGATTACACCCAAATAGCCTTATATGTTATGTGTTATTAACTAACTACACTGGTTAGTTAACCCCCGTATAAACCCTTTGTTACTCTCACTTTTAGAGTAAGATACCCCTAGAAAAACACTCAGAGCCATTCCTTTCGTTTCTTACACCTTTGTTAAAATGTTTCGTTACACCCTTACACCTTAGCCTACCCTATAGATTAAAATCCGTGGTTGGTTAATTGCTTTAGGCAAAGTGTGTTTCCTTACATTACCTGTGTTCGCGTGTGTAATTCATTATCTATGGTTAGGTCGGGAAATTGCACAATGCAATTGGAGTGAAAGTAAATATTGTATATCTTTGAGTTTATTTTTCGTGTGTTTACTACTTTCACTATTATCGTTATTTCTGAAGTCATGAAAAGTATGGAAAAATTATCCAGAATTATTGTTTTGGTGATGTGGTGAAATTTTACACATCTATGTTTATGTTAGTAGTTTGAAAAAAAAAAATCGAAAAAATAAGAAAAGAAAAAGAAAAAAGAAGAAAGTTGGATGTTTGTTTTAACCAACGATGTAAAGTTTTGTATTAAGTGGTCGATATCACCACTATTTGTTGTATATTATATCTATGGATTGAATGGGAGTTGGCAGTTATGGGAACGCCAACTAAGGTTTATTCTTTGATTAAGATCTTGTTGAGTATAATTCGTGTCTACCTAAAGCGTGTGTTTCAAGTGTTAAAGCGTGAGTTATTCTATGATATGAGTCTTATTCATGGGATGGTTGGGATAGTGATTAACCACACTTAGGATTTTAATTTATTTGTTTTGTTTATTTTTCGTTTTACACCAATTTATATCCCTAATATTATCCATACCCTTTATTATTCTTTATCCAACCAAACCTTTGATTTATTGAGATTAGGGATTTGAGCAATCTTAAGTATCGTAGTCGTGGATTCGACTATGTATTTATGATTTTGTCGCCCTTTTTGATATATTATTATTGGTGAAGTTTGGACCTATCTTTAGCCTATTCGAGTTAAGGATTTGAGCAATTGCAAGTATCGTGTTCGTGGATTCGATCATGTATTTGTGATTTTGTCGCCTTTTCTGGAATTTGAGATCGATAGAGATTAAGAATGATTAACCCTTAAACCTCAAAACCCTTTTTACCGCTTTAGACTTGTTATTCCTTTGCTTTAGTGGGGGAGATGTGTATACTTGCCAAGCTTATGATATAATATTCGTCACGACTGGACAGTTAAACGATTAGATTTGCTTTTATCGAAATATTTTATTCTACTTCTAATTCGTTAAGTGTTTGGTTGTGTGATGATGACAAAAATGAATACATGCTTAAATATAAAAATAAATCCTAACATATTTAGGATACATTTTCATAAGATTAAATCTAAGGTTTACTTGGGGACAAGTAAAGTTCAAGTGGGGGGATATTTGATGAACTCAAATAAGTACATATTATTACTATCATTTATCCTAATTATTTGACTTGTTTTATTATATTATGTATGAGGATTGATACTTAATCGTTTACTTTTGTAATTCTCAGGTAAAAACAAGCATTTGGTGAAACTTGGCGATTTTGGACTAATTATGGAGCAAAACATGCAAGAAGTTAAGAGTCTACCGAAATGTACAAGATCAAGACTATTCTGCTCCAGATGCGCCGCATCTCACTTATGACATGCGCCGCATCACTATCAATATTTCACCAGATACGATCCAAGATACAAGAGGACATGCGCCGCATCTATAAATGAAGTTACGCCGCATCTTCTGGCGGTGTACGAATATTCCTGAATATTATAATCTTGGACCCCACGCGAAGTTAAGTCAATGCGCCGCATCTACTTACTAGATGCGCCGCATCTTACCCTCAGACAGAAACTATAAATACCCCAAGACCAGACGAATTCCGTAGCTTTGGTGACACATATTATATCCGAAGACCGAAGTACAGAAACCTAGGACGAATTCATTCGAATAGGCAGCACAAGACACACCCAAACGAAGATACAAGAGCTGTAAGAAGGTGCTGCATGTGTTTAATTCATTAAGTAGTTTTGTTTTATTGTATTAGTAAACTTTAATTCATCAAGATTGGTGGCTTGTGTAATGTGACAACGGAAAGATTGCACTCCCTTAAAACTGCTTTCTCATTAATTAAAGTTTATATGTTGATGTCTTTGGTGACTTTTATTAGTGCATTGATAACCTCTGTGTCTAGCTGAGCGTTGATCGGGTCGCCATGCCTCTGCCCTCGCCTATTTATTAGATCGCCTATGCATTCTATCGTCTGTAGAAAAGTAGGAAGAAAGATAAATAGGATAGTCATAAGTAATCATTAAGGGTTTACTCGCCGATAAGATTAGAACCAACGAGAAAGGACTTAATCTCGGTGCGTTGCATCGAACTATACACTTCATATAAAACTAGCAATAAAACAAATGACAAACTACTTATCTATCAGGACAGCCTTCTTATTGTCTCGAGTATTTATCTGTGTACGTATGTGCTATTCGCTGATTCGTGCCTATTGGTTTAGTTTATTATTTAATTGCAACCAAATCGTGCCAGTCTCTCAGGCTGAACCCCCTTGCGTTAGATTAGGTTGTATAGCTAACTTAATATATTAAAATACTGATTAGAATAACTAGATAATACGTTCCACTCTTAGTGATCGACACTCTACTTACCATTATATTCATACTGACCGGGTACACTGCTCGTTAAGTGTGTGTGTTATTGATAAGTCGGCTAAATATAAATTTAAAAACTTGAGTAGGCATTAATACTGCTAAACCGCAACGACACATCGCACGCATCACCCGGCCAAGGACAAAATAATCAACATGGTCAGTGTGAGGACACAGCAGAAGAAGCGTAAGTCTCGAGAACATGAAGAAACGTGGATGAATGTCCCCATTAGTTTCCCTCCCCTACCTGCCGGAGATGTATCCGACGAACCCCTCATTATTGAGGCCATGATGGAAGGATACTTGGTAAAGAGAGTTTTCTTGGACGAAGGAGCATCGGTGGAAGTCATGTTTGAACACTGCTTCGATAACTTGAGCCCAGAGATAAAGTCTCGACTAAAGCAAACTCAGACGGATCTGCTAGGGTTTGCCGGACAAGTGACTAAACCTCTGGGGAAAATAGAGTTGGACGTGTCATTCGGAGAAGGGGTATTGTATAGGAGAATGACAATGAAATTCACCGTCATACGCGCACCTTCGCCGTATAACGTAATCTTGGGGAGGACCAGACTGAAAATGTTAAGAGCAATCCCATCGACCATACATGCTATGATGAAATTCCCAACTCCCAGGGGAATAGCTACTTTGAGGGCTCGACAGATGGTTATTTCGGAATGCCGAAGATTGGAAGAATCTCAAAGAACTCATGAGCAGGGTGAAGGATCGGCGGAAAAAGCAACAGAAACAAATGTTCCGGAGGAGGTTATGGTAAACCCGGCTTATCCAGAGCAGCTTGTGACCATTGGAGGAAGCTTGTCACCCGAGTGCAAAAGGAAACTTAAATCGCTTCTCAAGAAAAACATGGACATTTTCGCCTGGACTCCGGCGGACATGACAGGAGTACCAAGGCGCATCATCGAGCATACGTTGAATACCAATCTGTCAGTAGAATCAGTATGCCAAAAGCGTAGAGTGCTAGCCCCCGATCGAAGTTTAGCCGTGACGAAGGAGGTGGAAGAATGGGTAAAGGCAGGTATCGTCCGTCCGGTAAAATATCCGACGTGGATCTCTAACCCTGTCCTTGTTAAAAAATGTGACGGAAGTTGGCGCATGTGCATTGACTTCAAGAACATCAACTCGGCCTGTCCAAAGGATTACTATCCTCTACCGGAGATCGACCTGAAGATAGATTCAGTTATGGGATTCAAATATAAGTGCTTTTTAGATGCATACAAGGGGTATCATCAGGTCCAAATGTCAAAAGAAGATGAGGAGAAAACAGCTTTTTACACGGATCAAGGGACGTACTGTTACACCAAAATTCCCTTCGGATTGAAGAATGCCGGAGCAACATATCAACGCATGGTGGACACCGCTTTCCGGTCGCAGATAGGACGAAATTTAGAGGCTTACGTAGACGACATGGTCATCAAAAGCAGAGAGGAAAACGAGATGTTAGCTGATATTGCCGTAACGTTTGATAACTTGAGAAGGATTAATATGAAGTTGAACCCCAAGAAATGCTCATTTAGGATGGAAGAAGGGAAGTTTCTAGGGTATATGGTAACTTCCGAGGGGATCAGAGCCAACCCAAAAAAGACGAAAGTCCTAATGGATATGCAATCCCCCCGGACCCTGAAGGAAATGCAGAGCCTCAGCGGCAAGTTGGCGGCCTTGAACCGATTCTTGGCTCGATCAGCCGAAAGGTCGTTGCCATTCTTCGAAACTCTGAAGAATATAACTAAGGAAAATAAAGAACAATATCGGTGGACGGAAGACGCGGAAAACGCGTTCTAAGAAATGAAGAAGTTGATAGCCGACCTCCCATCTTTGATCACACCCATACCCAAGGAAACACTTTACGTGTACCTGGCGGCTGCTCAAGAAGCCGTCAGTGCGGTCCTTTTGACGGAAAGGAAGGGAAAGCAACATCCGGTGCACTACGTGAGTAGGACGCTCAATGAAGCCGAGAAAAACTATGCCCCGATGGAAAAGCTAGCATTGTCACTATTGCACATGTCAAGAAGATTACGAATGTATTTTGAAGCACACCCGATCAAGGTCATCACCGATCAGCTAGTCAAACAGATACTTAACAAGGTCGAAGCTTCCGGGAAGCTGGTCAAGTATTCCGTAGAACTGGGTGCGTACAACATCACCTATGAGCCTCGGAGTGCAATCAAGGGCCAAGTTTTAGCAGATTTTCTCTCGGAAACTCCCATTGGGGAAAGTTCAGAGCAATACTTTAGCCAACCGGCCGTAAAAGTTGAAAAGGACAAAGTAGGTAAGTGGCTACTGTTTACCGATGGAGCATCGAACAGCAAAGGTTCCGGAGCAGGACTCGTATTAGTAAGTCCGGACGGTGCGGAGTATACTTACGCCCTTCGACTAGATTTTGACAGCACTAACAACGAAGCAGAATACGAGGCCCTTTTAGCAGGACTCGGCATGGCCGAAAAGATGCATGTGCAGTGTATTGAAGTGCGAGTAGACTCTAAGTTAGTGTCGAATCAAATAAATGGGGACTATGTGGCAAGTAATGAAAGTATGATCTGATATCTATCTAAGGCGAAGGAATGCATTGCTAAGTTCCAACATTTTTCTATCCGGAATATTTCGAGAGGTCAAAACCAGAAGGCCGATGTGCTTAGTAAGTTGGCTACAGTAGCTTTTGATCACCTGACCAAGGAGGTGTTAGTGGAAGTGCTAAGGGAAAGATCGACCGAAAGAAAGGAAATTAATGATATAGTTGCGGAAGAGGGGCCGAACTGGATGACGCCCATCATCCGATGTCTGGAAGAGGGGATATGGCCGGAAGACCAAAATGAAGCTCGTGCTTTGAGAATGAAGATAAGCCAGTACGTAATGGAAGACAGAATACTCCATAAGAAGGCTTACTTGGTTCCCATGCTATGATGTGTCGGACCGTTACAAGCAAACTATGTAATTCGGGAAATTCATATGGGAGCTTGGGGCATGCACTCAGGGCCGAGGTCGGTGGTCGTGAAAGCCATGCGGCAAGGATATTACTGGCCCACCATGCACCGGGATGCCCGTAACGAGATCCAAAAATGTGATTCGTGCCAGATACATGCCCCAGTGCCGAAGCTCCCAAAAACAACCTTAACTCCAATCATGGCTCCTTGGCCGTTCTACCAATGGGGAATGGACATCTTAGGTCCACTACCACAAGCCGCAGGAAGGATAAAGTTTGTCATAGTGGCTATTGACTATTTCACAAAGTGGATGGAAGCAAAGCCGTTGGCTAGAGTTACAGGAAAGGATGTGATAAGATTTGTCTGGGACAACATAGTCTGTCGATTCGGCTTGCCAAGTGTCATAGTTACAGATAATGGAAAGCAGCTTGTTGATAATCCCTTTAAAAATTGGTGTGAAAAATTGAAGATCCGGCAAATCAATACAGCTGTGGCACACCCACAAGCAAATGGGTTGGTCGAGAGAGCTAATAAAAGCCTACTGGAGGGAATCAAGACAAGATTAGGCCGAACTAGAGAAGGCTGGGTGGACGAACTGCCGAACGTTTTGTGGGCCCACCGAACATCTCTCAAGCAGAGCAACGGGGAAACTCCTTTTAGTTTGACCTACGGAAGCGAAGCGGTCATACCAGCAGAGATCGGCATGCCGACACACCGAACGATGATAATCCGAGAAGGGATCGATGAAGACGATACTCGTCGAATAGAAGAACTAAACGAACGAGAGATGCGCTTGAATTTGGACTTGCTGCAGGAAAGGAGGGAAGAGGCCGCAATAATAGAGGCTCGGCATAAGACCAAGATGGAGAAGTATTACAACCAAAGGGTCAGACCGATGTCATTCAAGCCGGGAGATTTCGTATATCGGAAGAATGAAGCAAGTCGAGTGGAGGACCAGGGTAAGTTAGGTCCAAAATGGGAAGGCCCATATCGGATAACCGAAGCGTACCAGTGTGGTTCGTACAAGCTGGAAACTATGGATGAGGAAGAGGTGCCCCGGAAATGGCACGCAATTAATTTAAGGAAATGTTTTTTTATAAGAAGCAAGCATGTAAGGCTATGAGCCATTGTGAACAAATTAGTTATGAAATATTATATATTCTCCTCCGGATTGAAGAGGAGAAAGTTTTCCCATATGTTGTTGCAAACAAACACAAGGCACTCGCATGGCTCCGGCGGGGATTAGCTACCCCCACTCGGCCCACGCAGCCAAAATTTAGCCGAGGCGTATTCGCCCCTAACGGCAATGATTAATCCTTAAAACGAAAAGGAATGTGCCGAGGCGTATTCGCCCCTAACGGCAATGATTAATCCTTAAAACGAAAAGGAATGTGCCGAGGCGTATTCGCCCCTAACGGCAATGACTAATTCTTAAAACGAAAAGGAATGTGCCGAGGCGTATTCGCCCCTAACGGCAATGATTAATCCTTAAAACGAAAAGGAATGTGCCGAGGCGTATTCGCCCCTAACGGCAATAATTTATCCTTAAAACGAAAAGAAATATGCCGAGGCGTATTCGCCCAGGACGGCAACATTGAATCTTTAAAATGATAAAGGAATTGGACATATTCAATGCCGAATGGGAGGTCGAGGTACGTTCAACGAAACGATACGGAAAATAACGAAATAGTCACACAACAAATTCTACAAGATATATACATACAAAAAAGAAGAGAGACGTACATACACGATAAGGTAGACATAACAAAAGTAAGCGGATCATCATTAACAAAAGGGCCGGAACTATAACCCTCCGACCAAGGCAAATTACGACTACAAAGTTACGATAGAACATGTCCAAACTTATCATATCCATTACAAGACAACTTAAAGCGGCCACATACGGCGCATAACAAGCAACAAATATGGTCTCGAATGGTAAGAAGATTATTACAAGCTTCATAAGGCATCCGGAACAAGCCTATACCCATAGTCAAAATGGAGGCAGTCCGGACCCACAACAAACTAACTTAAGACTCAGCATTTCCTTCGACATTTTCTTCAATATTTCCCGCGGCATTTTCTTCAACATGTTCAACATTTTCTTCAACCACGACAACCAAACGACCTTGAACCATCACAGTCCCTTCGGCCACACCACTCCCACCGCCAACATCAACGTCAGCAACTTCGGATATAACGTTTCGGGCAGCAGAGCCATCAATTGCCGAAGGTTCGGTTGGTTCGGCAGGAGCTGGATCCGGATGGAGCTTCAAGATCTCGGCCAGAGGTTTGTAGCAAGCTTTACTGATCTTCTGAATGTATGGGTACTCAGTCATGAAAAGTTGGTCGAACAAGGACTTGTATTTCTTCTCAGCCTCCAGGTCCACGTTATCAAAGTCGGCCAGAATCTCAGCGGTCTGTTCCGGAGTACGGTCAACGGCAACACCATCTATAAACCCAGAATCCGATGCAAGATTGAACGGAATAGCCAACGACTGCTTATACTCATGGCTGCTGAGGAGACGACGGACCACTTCCGGCAGGAACTCTTTAACCACTCGGACACGCTCGATCTCAGTGTTGCCCATTCGAACCGCCAGATCCTCCCTTTCTTTCCTAAGCTCTCGAGTATCCCTCTGCTCTTCAGCCAATAACTCTTTGGTTCTGGCCAATTCGGCCTCTAAAGACTTGAGAATCTCCCCCTGCCCTTCTTTCTCTTTCACAAGCTCAGAAACCCGGTCAGTCAAACTTTGAATGGTGACACCACAATCAGCATGCTCAGCTTTCAATTTTTCTAATTCCTCCGGATCCCGTCCGACACACTTTTGATGAACCACAGTAAGGTTGTTGAACTGATCAAGTAAAGTTTCAAACCGGATAAGGATGTCAGATTGAGCAACAACATTCTTTCCAAGTAGCATCCAAGCACGATTACAAGCATCTTCGTCACTTAAACCTTCCAAGTACTGCTCCTCGCGGGGAGTTGACAAATGAGCCATCATCTCTCGGCAGACGGAGGAACCCGTCAGACGGGCATCCGTTGTTACAGTCCACTTCGGCACAAAAATTTCCCCGGAAGTAAATTCATCTTCACCCATCTCATCAAAACCCTCCATATGTCGTTTATCTTTCCCCCGTCCATGAGAAACCAAAGGACTCCCTGTTAAAAAGATAACAGCCGAAGCATATATATATATATATATATATATATATATATATATATATATATATATATATATATATATATATATATATATATATATATACTAGACTTCAAAGCCCGCCCAATGGGCGGGCATGACTTGTAATTTTATACTGGATGGTTGTAATCAATTTTAAATCATGCCTTAATTTCGTTACATTTAACATAATAAAATATAACTACTTTTATACAAAAGCAATAGAACGCGCACTGCCGTTAGATTGTTTTTTATTGTTAATAAATGTGTGTCTGGATAAAGAAATCGTGAGTCTACATTATTGATATTATATTTTGAGTTACCAATTGCATTCATGTATTGTATTATGCAAGTATATTTTGATGTAAATAATATGATGGAATTTTATTTTTATTTTTATTAGTATTATTTTATGACATGAAATTCTGATTGTAAATTATTATATTATCAGTTATAATTAATCATAACTACTATTCACACAAAGTATCATCACATTATCGAAAACACCAACATCTCAATGGTCAAATTATTTTTGGCCAGATCAACAAAAGGTGAACTACATATTCTTGATCTAATTGTTTTGTTCATGTTTTGCTAACCTTTGTTACCTGATTTTCGTATTGAAAAGATGAAATCTTGAATATTTTGAATGACTAATTGTATTATATTTATCTGTATATTTAAGCTAATATCTTGCAATCGCATGTTTCATTTTTTGGGTTTAATTGTATGTTATAATTAACTTAAGTAATTATTTTATGTGTAATTTTAGGGATGAAATCTCGTTTAGTAGAGCACCTTGAACACTGGCAGTATGATGTTCCGTTACATCAGTAACAATGGCAGTACCATGTTCTGTTCCATCAGAGTTTAAATGAATCTGATTTTTAACCTTCAACACTGGCAGTATCATGTCTTATTACATCATTGACACTGACAGTACCATGTTCTGTCCTACTAGAGTTTAAATGGATTTGATTTTTTATTAGTTTGGTTTGTATTTGTTTGTTGATTAGTTGGAGTGTTTTGCTGATATTTGATTTATGTAGTAGAATATAGATTTGGATTCTAATAATATTTGAGTGCGAGTTTAAACTTATCATCTTAGATACGATATTTTGATGTTACTGATACGCTTTATGTATTAATTAACTACATCCTTGAACTGTATTACCTACTGATTCCATTTTTTTTGGTTAAGCTAAATATAAATAAATAGACGTAGTAACGATGATGGATGTATGGCGACCAATCGAAGCTATTATTAATTTTGCATGGTAGTGAAGAAGAACCGAGTGGATCAGAAGCAAGGAAATGTAAAGGAATCGAGACAAAGTACTAAGGTAACTGAAGTATGTCTTGAGTTACTGTGGACGAAGGTAATTTTTATTTGTTTTGAAACATCTTAATTGTTGGTAATTGGGGGTTTTAGTTATATCATGGCTTAAAAATGGCATTGTGTTGTTTAATGATGCTTAAATGTAGTAGTAGGTTTAACAACCATTCCTCATGCTTATTATGGAAAATTTTGTTCTGGAAAATGAATGCGTCATTTTTTGAAACAGGTTATGTACTGTTATATTTTGTGTTGATATTATTATGATACTTGAGTGGAACTATACATGTGTAATTCATAAGGTATAAGTAAAAACACAAATTTAATGTGATTCAAAGGTCGAAATACCTTTTAAATTCGAAACAATGCTTCTTTATACACAACATTTGCTTTAACAACCATTCCTCATGCTTATTATGGAAAATTTTGTTCTGGAAAATGAATGCGTCATTTTTTGAAACAGGTTATGTACTGTTATATTTTGTGTTGATATTATTATGATACTTGAGTGGAACTATACATGTGTAATTCATAAGGTATAAGTAAAAACACAAATTTAATGTGATTCAAAGGTCGAAATACCTTTTAAATTCGAAACAATGCTTCTTTATACACAACATTAGGTTTAACAACCATTCCTCATGCTTATTATGGAAAATTTTGTTCTGGAAAATGAATGCGTCATTTTTTGAAACAGGTTATGTACTGTTATATTTTGTGTTGATATTATTATGATACTTGAGTGGAACTATACATGTGTAATTCATAAGGTATAAGTAAAAACACAAATTTAATGTGATTCAAAGGTCGAAATACCTTTTAAATTCGAAACAATGCTTCTTTATACACAACATTTGTCGTTGATTTTGTGTATTTCCCATCCTCGTCACAACAAAGGACTTTCAAACCTTTCTTGTTCTTCACTCGAGACACTGCTACATAAAGCTGGCCGTGCGAGAAAACAGGACGCTGGAGAAATAGTCCTACATGTGTCAACGTTTGGCCTTGGCTTTTATTAATTGTCATTGCGAAGCACGGTGATACCGGGAATTGTCTTCGATTAAATTTAAAAGGCATTTTGGTATCCGAAGGACTTAAAACCATACGTGGTATAGCGCAAACAGTACCAACACTTCCGCCCGATATTATTTTAGCCTCAATTATATTAGTACCAAGCCTTCGAACTTGGAGCCTGGTTCCATTGCACAATCCAGCTATTTGATCAATGTTTCGCATGCACATAACAGGTGTACCTATTTTCAGTGTCAATGAATGACGTGGAAGTCCAGATATTTTAATGCTGTTGAGAAAGTCACATGTGTATAAGTCCTGATTGAAAGTGGAGTCTTCATCAACAATACCAATTGAATCAGAACTTAGGTATGTTTTTTGATCTCCTTCAAGTAGTGTAAGCATCCTGTCATTGATCATATCCACAAGTTCATGTGTAGGCGCCAGTATGGCCCTTTCCTGGAAAAAGGTCGGGTTATAGAGGTTTTTGACCACATGCGGGTAAGTCTCTTCTATTATTGCACCAACATGATCTTCGGAGTCAGGAATCAACATATCGTCCGTGAATTCAACGTTTGCCTCTCCATCGTTTTTACCTCCGATCGTTCCATTGCCAATTGATAATATCCAGTCCGCAAAGTCTTGTATTTCTTTACGTTCGGATTGATTTGTACCTGTTCCAAGTCTCATGTTGATAGTCAAGCGTAACACTGTACAATGGTCCCATAGATACGAAGAATTTATTGCCGAGTGTACAACATTGTGTCGTGAACCACCTGTGATGACCGGAAGAATTTGTCGAAAGTCACCCCCAAACAAAACTACTTTTCCTCCAAATATTTGATCCATTGGGGTTGAATGATGTGTCCTACATATGTCTCTCAGTGTCCTATCGAACGCTTCGTAGCAATGTCTATGTGTCATTGGAGCTTCATCCCATATGATTAGTTTGCACTCCCTTATCAACTCGGCCAGTTCACTATCTGCTGGGATATGGCACATAGAATCATCGACCACATTGATGGGAATTGCAAATTGAGAATGTGCAGTTCTCCCTCCTTCTAATAAAAGTGCGGCTATACCACTTGACGCGACATTTAATACTATATAGCCTTGTGATCTGATTGCAGCGGATAATATTTTGTAAAGATAAGTTTTACCCGTGCCTCCATATCCATATACAAAGAACATACCACCCGTTTGGCCATTAACAACATCCATTAAAGTATTATATATATTTTTTTGCTCGACGGTCAACGTACCAAAGAGTTTATCGTGTTGTTCTTGTAATTCTTCTGGGTTGTATCTCAACTCTTCTGCTATCAGTCTGTTGTAATTCGCCATAGAAAACATTTCGTTTGGCAAAGGCATGTTTGGGATACTCCTTAAACTTTTATTGTTACAAAGAAGCATGTGCTCAATATATGTAAGGCATATATTCTTTCTTTGTTCGTCCGAAAGTTCCAAATCTGCAAAAATAAATTTTATTTTTTTTAGTTTCATTTTATAAAACATATATATATCAAATGCATGTTTAATGTCTTAGAAGTATTTTATAGGTTATCATTGTGGCTATTTAGTTTATTGTTTTGACTATCATCTTTAACGATTTTTTCATTTTCTGAGACATGGCTTATCAGTTTTTGATGAAGGTTGATTACTGTTATCGGAAAAATCAGGTGTGTAATAATTTGTGGTTATTGTGTACATAGTAGAATGCTTAATTTGATTATGTGCTTTGTTTCTCCAATATTTGTTAATACATAAATCTAATTGTATTATGGTTATGTTGTAGACACTCCCTGAATGGTTTCATGAATGTCAAGAATGTTATGGACGACAAAGCTATGTTGTATATGGGGAAAATGAAGCCAAGATTCCAGTGTTTCATGTTTGCTGATGCTGCTTTTGGTATGTTTTTCTGGGTACATAAACTTTTAATTTGGTTATGGCGACCATATGTTATGATAAGTATTTGTTGCGTAATGTGGACACGGTAGTGGTAGTTTCCTTTGGTTATGGATATAATCTGTAGACTTATAGACAGAGTTTGTGGTCTAATATAATGTCCTGCTTATTAGTAGTTATGTTGAATTACATTGTTTTTAGATAACAAATAGTGAGCGTATTTTTTATAAATCATGGAGATATGTTGTTTCCAATTTAATGTTTTACATTAAAAATATCATACCTGGATCATTCCTTTTTATTCGTTCTGCATGTAACACGTCAGTAGCCATTACTTCCCATGTTTTTTCATAAACAAACTCTGGTCGAGACATACAATCTGTCAGGATTAGTATGACATAAAATTTACGCAGGTAGTTTCCGGACCCGCATAGACTGGCTTCTAACAACCCATCAATATATTCTTTGTCATCTTCCAATAGACCCCGCGCTTGGCAAGCCTCCTTGTAGGTATTGTACGTAACATTTTCGAATTTTCTAAAGTCAACCCAATCTTGTGCGCCTGGGACTTTGTTAATCAAGACTCGTAAATAGAACAGCTCCCCGGTTGACGGCGACACGTGATGTACGCGTCCAATGCATGTGCCTTTCTGTCTTTTTACCCAAATTTTCTCTTCTTGTTTCCATACATAGTGTTGTGGAAATTCGTGGTAAAGTAGGCTTCTCGCTTCTTGATCTGTCCTATTTGTTTTCATCCATTGGACAAATTTCGTATCATTTACGGATGCTTTATCCAAAGTACAGTCAATGCTTTCTGAAGCATCAAATATAACCGACTGTTCGCCTTCCAAATGAAACGGCAAGCGTTCAACGGGAGGAAATCTGTAGTGGATGTCAAATTTGTAAATCCTCCATGCCGCCTCGCACGCTGAAAGATAGCGACAATCGTAATAGTCCTTGACTTCATCTACATCTTGGTCTTCTACGGCCGCCGTGGCCCTATCTGGACCCTTGTTTATATACTTGAAAAGATATTTTATGGACGTCGCCTGATTGCACCACTCCACATTAATATGTGATTGGTAGCGTCTCAACAACGCTGGATTGTAAGGTACCACGTATCCGTTGTGTAATTCTGACCCGCTCTTTGTTACTGTACATCCATCGTTCCTCCTTTTATAAAGTGCGTATCCACTGTCATCTATGACTGTCGAATCGTTAAATTCCTTAGGGAATCTCTTTGTGCACTTGTTTTTTACGGTACAGGGGCAAGTTGGCCGTTGGGGGCCACATGGCCCATGCATCATATGATCAGTAACAATTTCATACAGTTCCGGGTCTTCATTTTTATCCGGTATCTCCGCTGAAATAAATTGATCAATTTGGCTTGTTGTCTTGATTTTATCTTTTTCTTCCAAGAAAAGCAGTATATGAGCATGTGGTAGACCTCTTTTCTGGAACTCAACGGTATAAACAGCTGCATCAAGATGATAATGTTAAGTAATGTATATAATCAATGACAATTGACGCAGTTACTCTACATTTTTATAATAGAAATATGATAATACCTGCTTTTAAATGTCCAAAAAAATGGCGGTCTTTAAAATCTCTCATTAGCCTATCCAACTTTTGTTTAAATACCCTGACTATTGCATCAGGCCTATCCTCAGACTTCAACCCCTTATCTGCGACAAACCGTGCAATTTCTGGCCAATTTGGATTGCATGTGAATGTGATAAACAGGTCAGGATATCCGTAAACCTTGCATATTGTCATTGCATCTAAATAGTTTTGCATCATATATCTTGGGCTCCCAGTAAATGACGATGGTAATATAACCTTTTTCCCACGTAATGTCACCCCAGAATCTTCTTGCTCTGCCAATTTTGCAAGTTTAGAATATGTTTCACTCCTCAAATCCTTCTATTGATTTTTAACAAACGACATCCTTTCAGATTCTATCATAGTGTAAGCGTCAACAATAAATTGTTGGCATAGCCTCCTTGCATTGAGTATCATCGAGAAAACTCCTGCCCTTTCTTGTAGCCGATATGCAAAATACTCCCTCATTGTTACGCGAGTTTTTTTGTTTGTTGGTGTGTAATCAGTAATGCCTACATGATATATGTCTGTCCAGTAACCGTCTTCTGCATATGGGAACAACAATGGGTACTGTAATGCCAGGTATGACGGGTGCAATTCACTAATTCTTCTAAGCCCTCCTTCTTGTAAGTGCAAAATAATGTCTCTTTTGTGTGTTGTAGCGTCAAAGTCCCCAACTATGAGTCCTCCAATTTCATCAGCTGTGGGTAGGTTATAATTTCTACCATCTCGTTCTCGTGTACCGATAAGGCGTAATTTGAATTTGTTTTCGTCACTTTTCCTGACTAATCGTTCCCCAGCCATTCTGAACTGACCAACTAATGGATTGATTGTATCCAGCATGTCCCGTAAATCTACAGTCAGCTGGTGGTCTATGTTATAGTTGGTTGATTTCGATGTGCTGTCGAGTGTACTGTATGAAATGAATATAGTTATATTAGTATGCTGTTGTTTATGCAAGTAATATATAAACGACATGTACAAAATGAAAAAATAATCAACGTTATCATACCTGACACAATTAATTCTATTCTGTATTTCATTTTTTGAATCGTAAATATATAACTGTGCAAAAACAGGAGGTTTGTTGCCCTCTGGTAACAGACTCCCCATTCTATGATAATTTTCACCTTGTATCCTGTAACAATATGCTCCATATCCTTGATTAACAGATGTGTCCTGTCTTGCACCCATGGATGTGAATGAAAACATCGAATTATATCGTCTGATATTATCAACAAAATCCTTGCTTTTTGGATGTTCACCATCCATAAGCTGTCTCAACAATTCAGGTGGATTCTTAACTTCATTTCCTAATTTCACTTTTCCTTTTCCACAACATATAGAGTAAGTATCTTCGTTTGAAGACGTCGATCCTACCATAGCCTCAGCATGCCACAGTAATGCATCGCACGATTGACATGTGTAAATAGGATCTCCATGGTCAAAATAATCTGTAAATGTATAATGAATTAAATTAATTATTATTTAAAAAAAATGAAAAAATAAATAAAATAAAACTTATATATTTTTTGGTACTGAATGGTGTTTTTTTATACGGATTTGTCTAATGGCTTTACCATTAGATATGCCTTTAAATTGGTTTTTATGTGCTTCTTGATTGTTTGCAGAAGATGTGGTATTTAAACCCTCCCGTCTTGGTATTTTATGCACGGGTGCTTTCATTTTATCATGTAGTCTCTGTGATTTGCGTTTTGCAATGTGTACACCAGGTTGAATAGTTCCAAGATAGGTAGGCTCTTTAGGCATGGCTGTAAAAAAAACGAATAAATAAAAATACGAAGCGGAAATAACTGTTAATTATTTGCTGGAGGAATTGTAACATTATTACGTGTTTTGGTTAGATCTTTGAATGGACGTCCCCTCGGTCTTTTTGTGGTTTCTGTGGCTGTTGTTGTTTTGGGTTGTGAAATCGTGCGAGTTGGCCGTATGCTTATATCGGTAGGAGCTGTTGTAAAATGAAGTTGTATTAACATGATCAAATAGTTTTCATTGCAAGCAAATATAGTGTGTAAATATCATGTTGGATAGTTTCAGTTAATTAAATGACCTGTTTCGTTTGGGTATATCGGTGGTCGGCCTATGCATTCAGATGTTTTTTTTTTATTTGAGAAGGCATGCGAGTTGGCCGTAGACTGAGATCATTAGTATCTGTGTCAAATTGCATCATGAATGTTAGTTGAAACTACAAAACATGATATTTACATGCTGAATTATATTACAATGATAATTATTTGATAACGTTAATGCAAATTCAATTTACAGCAGATCCTCATGATATCAACATATGGCCAACTCACACGCTTTCACAACCCAAAACAACATCAGGCACATAAACCACAAAAAGACCGAGGGGAGGTCCATTCAAAGACTGAACCAAAACATATAACATAGTTATTATTCCATTAACAAATAATTAACAAATATTTTGTATCGTTGTCTTTTTATTTTTCACATCTGGTACGCATGTTACTGGCATATGCGTTAAGATGTTGTTGTCATTGTTTGAAAAAGGCGCGCATGTTGGCCGTGTGCTGAAACTATTGGTACCTGTCGTAAATTGAAGTTGAGTTAACACAATAAAATATTTGTCATTGAACATAGACAGAGTATATAAATATAATGCTGTGTAGTTGTAACTAACTGAATTACCCATTGCGATTGGATATATTGGTGGCCGTCCTCTGCTTACATTTGTTTGTTGCGCCTTTTGTTTTGGTTTTCCTCTTGGTCGAATTGCTAAATCATTTGATATAGTTGCCATGATGCTAATAAATCAATTATACTGTAAACTCGTTTGAACTGTTCACAGTATCAAATGGTTGTGGAAAGATATTGAAAATATTTAACTTGTAAAAAAATATATAATCTATAATGAATATATTTTAAATTTAAACAAAGTTTGATATGCCATATATATCTATTACTATAAAGTAGCAATTTTATCAATGTGTTTTCAGTATAAACTTATATTTGGAAATTATTTAAGCATATCATATATGTAGGGTATAAGATAATTGACAAAGTTTAAATATATTTAGATACTTCTACTATTTAAATACAATAATATATAATGAAAGATGCCGATCAACTGGCATAATGTTTCCAATGGCACAATTCCAAATTTTAGATGATCTGATGAAAATTTCTGGCTCGTCCAAACTGCATGATTGTATGCGCGTGTGTTTTGTGCAGCAGTCACATGAAGACTCATTCTGTGCAAAATTGATACACGCTTGTTGTGAGCATCTCAGGAGAGTGATGGCGAAGAACCGAGTGATGATAGCTGACATGGAAGCATTAGGGCACCGTGGAGTCACATTAGACTCACTCGATGCTTTGAAAAAAACTCAAGAGAGGCATCGGGCATTGCTTGAACTGCTAGTTGATTTGTGTGCTCAAGCCAAAGCCGGTGTCCGCGAGGAAGAGGGTAATGCCATGAAGATGAACGATTTTAACTAAGTTGTTTTAGTAGTTTTTTCCCTATACAATGTTTGATTTCGATATTTGCTTTATGTATTAAGTAAGTCAATTGGATTGATCTATTTATTTTGTCGATTTGTTACAAAACTTACACTAAACTCAATGATTATTCACAATTGTGGTCAATGGTTCTAATAGTATGCACAATAAAAAAAAAATCACGACACATGACATCTACAATCAAAACAACAATTTAAATAACATAATATTCCGAACATAAAAGAAAAATTAAGAAATAAACAAACTGTTTTCAATATCTTTGAAAACATCAGCAATTTTTTGTTGTGTTTCTGCTATTGTTGCATTCCGAGCAACAATGTTCTGTTGTCGATGCTGGATGATTTCTGCATCTATTCTGTTCCGTTCTTCATCCCTCCTGTTCTGTTCTTCAAGAGTTTTTATACGTTGATTGTAAAGATCAATCAACGTTTTTTGAGTCGCATGAGCGCCGTTTGAATGCATTTTATCCCATATATGCTGGGGTATGTCGTAAATCTTGTACTTCTCGGGCATTGGAGGAATATCACCACGTTTTGGTTTTTTAGCCTCATTCGATTTAGGGTTTGATGAGGATGACGCCATTGAATAATCAAGTAAATACTGTAGTAACTTAGAATAGTCAAAAGGATAATAAAAAGTGGTTGTTATCTCTTTGTATTTATAGACTCCTTAAAAGTCACAATGTTTATATTGAAAAGACACGACATTTAATTGAACAGTGGCTTTCTTTCCAGATTTATGTTGTGTATACATACATTTATGCATATACAATAAACATAATGTTAAATATTAAGATTTTATTCAAATTGAATAAACATAACCTTTATTGTGTCGAATATATTCAATTTGAAAGTCGATTTATTACCAAATTCGTATTTCCTATAAATATGTTAATTTATATTAATTAAAGTTTTTAAATTTAAATGGAAAGCCGTGTTATTTTTAAATTGGTGCTTCGTATAAACCTGTTTATGTATTATAGATAAAAAAACTAAATCATAATTTTCCTATTTAATAATTATGATCGCACATCTGCACAAACAGTTAGTACTGTTGGATAGACGTCCCTTTAAAGTTTTCGCAGCTCATAATAATAAAGTTTAGTACTGCTATCAATATATTTGTACTGTTAGATAGACGCTGGTACTGGGCCGAATTAGTGACATATCCGTTGAGGACTTATGTTGATTGTGTACATGTTATTGGGTACTGCTCTTCTTATTTGGATTATTTATTTGTTTCATTAATACTGCTGGCTCAAAAAAGTTAATACGTTTTAACTCATGAGAACCAAAAAATGTATTTTTAAAAGAATCAACCAACAATCTACCAACATTAAACATAAAAGATGTATTTTTAAAACAATAAAGGCTGACAAATACGATCGAACACGAAAAAAAAACTACAAACAGTTATAGTTGTCCATCTGTTTTTTAACATTCTTTATCGTCCCATTGATACTCCAAGAAACTATTATTGTTAACCTAAAGTAAAAAAGAATTGTAATTGTTTGATTGCTTTCGAATTCGATCCAGCATTTATAGGTGCGGAAAGGGTGTATAAGCTATGATGAGTATATTTTAAATTTAACCAATATCCTGTATACCAAAGGGTGTATAAGCTATGATGAGTATATTTTAAATTTAACCAATATCCTGTATACCATGTTTATCAATTACCATATATTAGCATGCATATTATCCTATTTAAATATAAGATTATATCCCGGAATGATTTACGCATATTATGTATTTAGAATAAAAAATAATCGTATTAGAGTAAAAAATAGTGGTATTATTTGCATCTAATGAAAGTTAAACACGATGTATAAAACTACTGAACAAAATCGATCATACACTTGTTTATAAACACAAACCATTGTTAGGTACATTAAAAGGCGTAAAGGTTGTATAAGCTATGAGAAGTATATTTTAAATTTAACCAATATCCTATATACCATGTTTATCAATTACCGTATATTACCATGCATATTATCCTATTTAAATATAAGATTATATCCCGTCATGATTTACGCATATTATGTATTTAGAGTAAAAAATTATTTGCATCTAATAAAAATTAAAAACGATGTATGAAACTGCTGAACAAATTCGATTAACTAAAAAACATTCAAATCGTTAAACATCAATGAAAGTAATGCGTTATTTGAACTACAATTGAATTTGGCTGTGAACAACGATTACTAATAAGATGATAAAATTTTAATCTTCATCACTAAAGAAGTTTAAATCCACAAAATAGTCATCAGTTAGTTCATGACCCATCCCACGTAATTCGTTGATCATAGTTTCCGCCTTTAGGACCTTTGATTGAACCGCATTGACAACTTGTAAAGACTCTTGAGGATCTCCAACGTTCAATTTAAGCCAATCAAGGAAAATAGACTCAGGTAGCTCATCTAATCAAAAAATAATAATAATAATAATAATGGACTAATAAGCTTAACATGAAAACATAAATCTATTTAGAAGATATTATAAGCATTATATACAATACCTTTATTACTTTGAGAAGATCTACCTTCTTCAAAAACCGACGTAAGAAACCTCAATGCATCGTCCACCTTGGTATTTGGATCTTTACTGTGTCGATCATGTACCCCATCGTCAATGCTTGGTTCTGTCACATATTTTTTTCCACGAACCGTTTGCTCTTCGCACTTTGAATCAGTGCGAGGCGCATGTGATTTTTTATCTTGAGATATTTTAGGGTTTGATGAATCCATAGGAAGAGTTATTTTACATATAGTTCATCATTGTATAATTCAATTATATAGCTCATCATTAATTCGGAATAGTCATTACTGGGCTCGTTTTGTTGGGCCAGGGTTTTTCATATATTTATTAAAGAGACGCATGGAAACCATATTGATACATGGTAAAATAAACCAAATTAATACATGATGTATTAAAACTTATATAACAACAAAAATACTTCATGTACTTTCAATAGTAAAAATACTAAGATTAATGCACAACGCATGAAAACACATTCACGGTATGTGGACGTTTACATATTATACAAACATAAGCATAGACATTAAAAATATTACGGTATATGAATAACGCATGTAAACATATACAACAATTCGATACTCATTTAGACGGTGTAAACTTTTCTTCTCGATCCAAAAAACATCAGAATCATGTTGTATAGGATTGCCTGATACAAAATGATAAATTTACATGGTAATATAGTGTCGTACATATGCTTACCACTGCCATACTATATTGGTACCGCTAGATATAGTTCATACTGCTTTTGTTTATTTATCTTACATGTTGTTGGCACTGCCATAATGTGTTAGTATTGCTCGATATACTTGTTTCTGTTTCTGCATGTTTATGCAACAAAAACATTACATGGCTTCAACAACAACATCATTAAAAATACTACAACCATACGAATAGATTATTTGTTAATCAATGATGGTCTATGTAAACATTAGATTAATTGTATAACGATTACATAAAAATTACAACAACCCAATGGTTATATTATATGTAACAAAACATACCTTCTGAAAGCAATTGTTTCTTCTGAATGATAATATCTCTGTGCATTGAATTCCTTCAAAAAAACAACATCGAAAAGAATATAACTTACAGATAGATGTTTGTTAAAAATATCAGAATCATGTTATATAGGATTGCCTGATACGGAATGATAAATTTCCATGTTAATACAGTGTCCTACATATGGTTAGTACTGCTATACTATATTGGTACTGCTAGACATACTTGATACCGCTTATGTGTATTTATTTTACACATGTTGGCACTGCCACAATCTATTAGTACTGCTCGATATACTTGATACTGTTTATGCGTGTTTCTGCAACAAAACATTACATGGCTTCAACAACAATATCATTAACAATACAACAACCATAAGAATAGATTATTTGTTAATAAATGATGGTCTATGTAAACATTAGATTAGTTATACAACAACTACATAAAAATTACAACAACCCAATGGTTAAATTATATGTAACAAAACATACATTCTGAAAGCAAGTGTTTCGTCTGAATGGTAATGTTTCTGTGCATTAGATTGCTTCAACAACAACATCAATAAGAATATAACAACTTACAAATAGATGTTTGTTATTATTTACGACTGTACATGCAACCATTAAATTAATTATACAACAACAACACTAAAATTACAGCAACACATTGGTTAAAGTATATATAAAAAACACACCTTCTGAAATCGTTGTGCAAGTGTTTTTGGCTTGAGAAGAAACGTTATATTTTCATCCACATATAGTGTAAAAGTAGGTATATGATCTTAAATACAGGAATAAAATATTTACACAAAATACATTCTAAACTTATCTTTAAAATCATATCTTCTACAAATTAAACATATTTTTGAAAAAAACCGGAATACATGTTTAGAAAATACATATATAATTCCAAAAATTCCGCATGGTCATCAAATAAGAAGATTATAGTTATTTTTTGTGGTAGCTATATCACAAAAAATAATTTGGTCTAATGGTAACATTGATATATACTTAAGACATGTAAACAACCCAAGTTCGAATCTTTAGAGACTTTTTTTAAATTTCGGAATTAAAAGTCAACATACGAATTTTGTTCGGTCAAATGTTGCTTAGGTGGACTGCTTAGGTGGAATAAGAGCATGATTACTCATCAATCCAGCGCTTATTCATCAATCCTGCATTTGATGACGTCATACGCATCCTGATATATATATATATATATATATATATATATATATATATATATATATATATATATATATATATATATATATATATATATATATATATATATATATATATATATATATATATATATATATATATATAAAGAGAGAGAGAAAAAAGAGGGGAGAAAGACACACGACTTACCATCCAGACCAGCGACGAATTGGCTACTCGCTCCCTCTTCTCCTTCCGGCTGCCCCGCGGAACCGCCTGGACGAAAAGAACGGAGAGGAGCAGGAGCCGAGATGGGTCCGGAGGAATCCAACTCTATGATGGGAGTATCAACATTGGTTTTGTTTTTCTTTGTCGGCCGAGAGGTAGCACCTTCACCAGCCGAGCGCTTTCCCGAAACTTGGGGTCCTTTGCTTCCCCCAACACCCTCTCCTTTCGTCTTTTGGTTCAAACGTGCGGCAGCCTCTTCTTTTCTTCTCTTTGCTTCCAAGACTTTCTCACTCGGTACTTCGACAGCTTTCATTGCAGCGGTTTTATCCGGGATCTCCACATTGGACCGAGCAGGCTCTGTCACGTGCAACGGCAAAGTTTCGCCTTCACGAATAGGGTCCCCTTTAACCATAACAGCTCCCTTTCGGCGTTCAGGCTTGCGTAGATATTCCGCCATTGTTAAAGCTACAAATAAACAAGTTAAAAATATATATATCACTCGGACGAAAATATGCGATAAATAACAAGTAAAAAAAAAAGAAAAAGAAAAAAAAAAAGAGGGGGGGCTATACCCTTCCCTTCGGCGTCCCTAAGCGCCGCTCGGAATCCGGGATGCTCCCAGTGAGATGTCAACCCAAGTGCATAATGAAACCCTCGGGGAATCTGGATGAGATCAATCACTTGCTCAGCGAGTCTATTAGCATCTTCGACGGAAAACTCTCCTTCCGGAAAGGGGTCTGAAATATCCAAGTAATGATGTCGCCACGGCATTGCGAAGGGAATAGCTCTCCTGTCTATCAAAAAGAATTTATTCTTCCATCCTTTTAAACCAGTCAGGATCTCGTTGAAGCAAACTCTCTTTTCCTTCCCGCCCCTCTTCTCGAATGAGAACCAATGACCCTGTTTACTTAGCTTATAAAACGCTCGGAAAAGGGGCGTCGTGGGAACGATGTGCAAACTCCTGCAATATACCTCAAACAGAGTGACCCGGTGTAAACCCAACGGCACCATTTGGGAAATATGGACTCTGCAATATTTGATAACATCCAGCAAGAACTCCGAGAATGGCACAGTGATGCCACCTTCGGCAAAATACTCTAGATACAGACCTATAGCGTCGGAGGGTAATCGATCTATCGTCATATCAGCCGGAGGGAGTCTCGGATTAAGTTCCTCCGGAATATCATTTTCCATCAACAGCATTGTCATATCTGTCTCATCCATTCGGCTGGTATACTTTTGCATATCGAACTTTGGAACAAAATTCTCAGATTCCGGAAAGTCATCATCCCGAGAGGACGCAGACCGGCGGGACATCGCTTGACCGAAGGAGATATAGAGTATAGCCGGACAACAAAGATAAGAAGACAATGGAAGGGTTACGTACCTTTTGTTTCGGACGGTCGGCGCAATGAGCAAACGGAAAACGTTCGGAGAGGACGAACGAAGGATGTGTCAGAGATGTGTGAAAAATTACGGTGGTTAAAATGACGTGAGTAAGGCTATTTATAGGCAAAGAAGAAAGGGCGCGAAACGTCGCGTCGTGTCAGACGCTGACGTAGCACCCCCTTATCCATACGATGATGCATGTTCCACGTGTCACAATCTCAAAAGCACAGTAAAAACGGCGGCGCTCCAATAGACGAACACAATAATGACTTTTGGCGTCTTATACATGAATTGCAATGAGCAGACACTAGCGGATTAATTATGTCGGCAAACCGGAAGACAAAAAATCAAAGTATCACACTATCGCCATACGATACTGTGATACTGGGGGGGACATGTCGGCGTATATGGCCGACTGGCCCTAGCCGAACGACCAAACAGGTCGTTCGGATAAATGAATAACTCCAGAATAGGTCAAAACTTGGAACGTATGTTTTCGAAAGGTTTGATCCGAACGAACTCCCATTTCCGAACGACCCACACGCTCCGTTCGGACCAACGGCTATCTCCAGATCAGAAAGTCAACCTCACTATTAGTAGTATGGGACAGAATTGCAGGAATCATGGCAGATCAGAAGAAAGACCCAAACAGGGCAAAGTCCCAGTTGCCGCCCAAAAAGGTCACCATCACACTTGGACGCATCCGATGGAGACAAAAATGGGTCTCCTATATAAAGCCCCAATTTCTACAGCAAGGTTAACTCACTTTTTACACACAGTACTTAACTCACTAATATACCTATTATCTTACCTTCCGATACTTACTCTCACGCCAGAGTTTGGTCCTGGGGTAACACCCGGGGCGAGACTAACGCGTTTACTTTCTTAGCAGCTGTCCGAAGGACTTGACGATCTCAAGGCCGAAGGACGTTTGGTAGAATTACTTAACCCGCAGAAAAATACTTAAACAGTTGGCAAGTTAAAGCTTGGAGAGGAAGTGTTATGGGGTGAAGGTTTATTTGAGAAGTGTATAGAGAAATTTTAGTGAAAAATGGATTAGGCTCCAAGTGAGGAAGAAGTGTATAGTAATAATTTGTAAGTGTCAACGCTAGTTGCTTGTAAAAGCTAATAGAAGTAACATTTTGATTTGAAGCGTTTAGTAAAAGTAAAAACACTAATTGCTTGTTTTTAGACAAGCATTTTGTGCAAAACATTAATCGTTAGTTGCAAGTTGTTTCAAAACGCTCGTAAATTACTGTTATTAATAGGGGTGAGCATCGGGTCAAACTCGTATCGGACCAAAAAACCCGGACCGGACCGAGATCGATTTAGCCCAAAACCACGGTCCGAAAAGGCAAAATAATCGGTTGTACGTAAGACCGGATCGGATCGGACCAAGAATCGAACATGAGGTAAAGTGTGGACCGAGGACCAGATTGAAATAGGTTCGGTCCAGTTCGGGCAGTTTCTCGATTCAGTCCGATCCGTGGTCCATTATACTCACCCCTAGTTCAATAGAGCAAAGTATGTGGATTATTTTATGTGGTGATAGTTTTTAAAAGTATATTATCCAAACAAGAATATCTATCCAGCAAGAAAAGGAAACGTGTGCAAAACACGTGACACCTCTCATCCACTCAAAACACATCATCTAAAAAACAGTATTCCCAACTAACCACCACACACTCACAAAACACACACACACACACACACACACTCACACACTTTCCATTTTCACACTTTTTTATTCATCAGCAGATGGCCGGAATCCTCGAAACGCTAACCGTTCCACGTCCGTCATCGGCGTTGTCTCCGATCGTGTGTTCATCAAGAGTCTCCGGTCGCCGGAGTATCGTGAAGCTGCCGGAAACAAACGGATTGAAGGTGAAGTCGTTTGGATCGGTGAGTTTGAGATCTAATGAAACTGTCCGACGTGGCAATCGGATAGTATGTGAGGCTAAAGAAGCCGTTGAAGGTATACCTATTTAACTAATTTTTGTACTTAATTGCTTGATATTAAGTGTATTCACCTAATTTTTAGTGTAGGTGTGTGATTATTTATAATCGTTGTGTTGTTAGAATTTGTTGATGATCGTTCTATAAGAATTTGACCTTGAAAAGTGTATATATGTTTGGATTGGTGATGAAAATTTGTATTTATGTAAGGGATAATTGTTTGTAAATGTAACGAAGTTACCACTTTTTTTAAACTATACAAACATTTTATTAATCCTAGCTATCTCATATATGAAAAGGTGATTAAGTTTTTCGGTTAGAGTTATGTACATAAATCGTCCTTGCGGTTAGGACCAAATTGCAACATTAGTCCTTATTGTCAATTAAAGTTATTTACAAGGACGATTTATGTAAATAACTCTAACTGACAATAAGGACTAACTTTGCAATTTGGTCCTAACCACAAGGACGATTTATGTAAATAACTCTAACCGAAAACCTTAATCACCTTTTTATACATGAGATAGCTAGGATTAGTAAAAGTTTTGATATGAAACCTACTACTTTCCTAAAGTATATATTTGATTGAAATTTTAAACCATTACGTTCTGAAATCGCAACATATTGACAACATAAGTCTGATGTATCAATTCATAATCTCTAGAGGAGTGAAAGTGATGTAATATAGTCTATTGTGCATTATTCCTTTGCCAATTGTTCCACATGCATGTTGGTAAAGATATGACCTGGTGGTTATTCATTTCTCACACTATTATGGAGTATGAAATGGAGTTGTCCAAGCATTACAAAGAAACTTAAATACCAAGTGCATGTATATGCATATATGTGAATTTTTATGCAATTTTATATAATCTAGCACATTGTTTGTCTCATCAAGTTCCCTCATCAGATCTTAATGAAGCACTTTGAAAAAAGGGTATCACTTGACCTCCGTCTCTGTTCACATCTGTATTTAAATTCCCAATGAAGAAACAGATGGAGAAACTAAAACCTTCAAAAACCAATCAAATCTTATTATTGATGGATAGATTGCTAGAAGCATAAAAGAGGGTATGAACTATTAAAGTTGCCAAGTTTACTATGATTCTAGAGTAACTTGCAAATTGCTCTTTTTTGGCTTACATTTAGTTCTAATCTTGCTATTCTTGTGGATCCTGAATTTGCATTGCATAAATATCTATCTATTACATAACTCCTCATGCAATTCATATGTTATCTCCCAACTCGCAGTTCTTCCTGTCAACGATGGATCATGGCAATCACTTGTCTTAGAATCTGCTCTCCCAGTAATGGTTGAATTTTGGGCCCCATGGTGCGGTCCCTGTCGCATGATCCACCCCATCATAGATGAACTCGCAAAGGAATACGCAGGAAAGCTCACTGTTTACAAGGTGAACACTGATGAGAGTCCCGCAATTGCAAGCCGATATGGAATCAGAAGCATCCCCACTGTCATTATATTCAAAGGCGGAGAGAAGAAAGATGCGGTTATTGGTGCAGTTCCTAGATCAACACTTTGCACCTCCATAGAGAAGTTCTTGTAGAGGTATTATTATGTATATAAACACACTAGATTTGTCCGTATTTAGTTTTGTAATATCAGTATGTGATATTACAAATACTTAAAGATGCTTGCAGCACCATCAATAATTTCCCGTATAGTTGGTTTTTAATGTATTTGCTGAAGTATTCTCGACTCGCTCTCCAAATGATTACGTTTATATGGATAGCAACGATTGCCCAAAGTCATTATGTTGGTGTTGTCAGACTTTTTAGTTACTTGGATGCCTTTACCTCACTTCATCATGTTTTTCTTTGCCTTAAAAACATAAATCATCTGGATGAATTCCATGGGTACAGTAAGCCATTTTTTGGTCGAATAATATAAGTACACAGGTTTGTAAAGTACCTTTAGTCGTCCCCCTTTTTTAAACCCAAAGGTACTCGTACTAATGATGTGTTTGGTTAGAAGGTTTGGGTGTGATACTGTGCGATGATGGTTTTTATACCCATAAAAATAAGCGGATTGGGTAATCCACACGCATTCCCATTCCCTTCTTTTCTCAAACCCATATTCATAGTGATTTCTTGATACAGACCAAACGCCATATAAATATGCAATTTTTTGGGTGGTTAAGTCTTGATAGATAACATTTGTACTCCATGTTACTGTATCTTCTATTGAAAAGAAGGTTAAGATCATCTGTGAGAGAAAATAAGACGTGAGGTCTGAGAATTAGGAAGTAGAAAAAGAGTTGACTGCATATGGTAACGTGTGAATGTGTGCAAGTGTGACCGTTTGGTTTATCGACCATGTGGAAAGAAATAGGAATGGAATGCCTGTTCAATGATATATAAGTACTGCTATTTTAAGGTTACTAAAAAAGTGGGCATGGACAATTACAGATAGGGCCATAGGGGTGTTAATCGGGTCGGTTTTTTGGGTTCGGGTCAAACGGGTCGGGTCCAAGTCTGGTCGTAAAATATCAACGTACTTTTTCAAATGTACCGAGTTACTACGTGTACTATTTTTTGTTCCACTTAATGTAACGTACGTTCATGTTTTGTTCCAATCTAGTACGTGATGATGACGTGGCAGACCTGAAAGTTTGACACGTGTCACCATTTATGACGTGACATGTCATCATCACTTACTAGATTGGAACAAAACATGAAAGTACATTACATTAAGTGGAACAAAAAATAGTACAATTACTAACTTGGTACGTTTGAAAAAGTACGTTGTTATTTTACGACCAAAACCCTTTATTAAATGGACGATGGGCCTTAAAACTAAATAAACATTGAGATGAAAAAAAAAATAATAATAATAAAAATCACTAACTCGGGTCAGTCGGGTTGACCCGAACCCGAATAAGCAAAGTATTTTGAACCCGATACCCGTTCCTAGTTCGTACTCGGGTTAATCGGGTTGACCTGAGTACGATTTTGGACCCGAGTTACCCGACCCGATTATCCTTATTCGGATTCAGGTCTGGGTCGGGTCGAGATTTTTGACACCCCTAATTACAGATCAAACAAACACCATTTATGGCTCGTTCATATTAATCGCCATCTGCTGCCCACAACCAAACACCCCTCTAACGGTTGTATTTAAACTCAAACGTGGGCATTTAAAACTTTGTTTAGTTCAATTTTCAACAAGCGATTATCGAGAGTTGCGTTATAAAACAGATTATCTAATTACTAGGTTCGGAAAATAGAATGTTAAAAAAAAAAGGTTCGGAAAATAGAAATAATCAGGAACACAGGAATTGATGTACAAGTTGAAAAAAAAGGGGTACACACGATGTTTCTTCGTCTATGCAGTTTAATAAATGTACTTTATACATGTAAAAGGGCAAGGCGCAGTATAATTATCATAGGCATCGTCAAGTCAGCTTATAGCCTTAAACAATCATATAACATAAACAACTAACAAAATTAAAAAAAAAAAAAAAAAAAAAAAAAAAAAATCTCATTAGAAAAATAAAAATAAAAAAGCCTCAAAACAATTCTTTCCAATGACTATGACCTTAGGCTGGGCACAGTCGTGACCAGACATGACCCTGCCACATCAGTTTTCTCTCTTCGACGACCAGACACGACCAAATTGCCACAGTGGTGAACAAGTTAATTTTTTATTTTATTTATTTATTTATTTATTTTTTAAATTCATATATTTTAAATAACAAATTTAAAATTCATTAAAAATAAAAACATTACATAAATTGCCACAGTGGTGACTCATTGTACGCGTTCCAAGCAAACTCCACAAATTCCGTAAAATCGCTCATAACTTCTTCATCATCGTCGGAAGACGAAGAACAAAAAAATAGCTCGTAAGACATAATTAAGAGAATGTGTTTGAAAGTATTGATAGAAATGTTGTTTGAAATTGTGTGTTTAGAAGTGTGTTTGAGGTTGATATTTATAAGGCTGTAAAGTGGTAAAGTTTAAAAAAAAATTAAATATCAAACGGATACATTTTTTTGGATTTGTGTGTGTGCAAAATATCGGTCAATATTTCAACCCTTCTTTCCAAAATGGTGACCGACGACCGATGGTGACCTTTTATGGGTATAAAAAGTTAAAAACCATCATCGCACAGTGTCACAAGTATAGCGACGCCATAAATGTCATTTTGACACCTAAATACGTTATGAGATGAGATCAATATAGATCTCATATTTGCAATAGAACCAATGGACCAATCATAGCCACCCATTTTTATTTTTCATCTTTTTTTTAAAACAACATATCTTGCAAACGGTAAATCTTCAAGCTACAAAAAAAAAAAAAAAAAAAATACCATCGCGACGAGAATTAAATGATCTTTCTATAGATATACATTGTTATATACTTTCGACGACTTTTTTTTTTTTCGACGAACTTTTTTTTTTTTAATTTCCTCCCAGAAAGAATCATATATGATTCGATTTTTACGAATCATATATGATTCTTACACGAATCATATATGATTCTTACGAATCATATATGATTCGTAAAAATCATATATGATTCGTACGGAATCATATATGATTTGTTAAAATCGAATCATATATGATTCTTACGAATCATATATGATTTTTCTGGACGGAAATTTTGGAAAAAAAAAAAGTTCATCGAAAAAAAAGGTCGTCGAAAATATATAACAATGCATGTCTATAGAAAGATAATTTAATTCTCGTCGCGATGGTATTTTTTTTGTAGCTTGACGATTTACGGTTTGCGAGATATTTAAGTTTAAAAAAAAAGGTGGAAATTAATTTTTTTAATTTGATACTCCCTCCGTCTCAATTTAATTGTCCATATTTCCTTTTATGGATGTCTCAAATTAATTGTCCACTTTCCTTATTTAGTAAAAACTAGAGAATCTAGTGGAGGAATATTCTATTTTAGTGGTTGAAAATTAAAGTGGCCCCACTTTTATTAAACTTTGTGTTTTCTCTTTCCTGACAAATAAATTGAGACGGAGGGAGTAAGAAAAATGAGTGGCTAAGATTTCTTGATGGGTTCTATGATAAAAGTTAGATGTATAAAGAACTTTTGCCCATACATTATAGGGTCACTACACCGTGCCCTTTTTTATATCATTGATTATGGTCGACAAATTATTTACATTTTTCTTATTGAATTATAAAATGAGATTTAATTTTTCAAAGTACCATTATACACATGCATAAAAAATTAAGAGATAAGTACTAATATAGTACACGATCTTTTTTTTGTTCCCCATCATAGTCAGTTTTTAAGTAAATTCCCTAAATGGTCATGCGCATCTGCGCAACTCCGCAACCTATCTCAGAACGTGACACGTGTATATATTCTGGGGCGCACACCAACTACTATAACTAACAAAAATACTCAACCTTTGTGCTACTCAACCGGCGGCTATTGATCCACGTGCAAAAGTGTACTAAAAAGGACATTGGGAATGAGCAAAAGGTACATGATTAGATGTTGTCCTTTGTCCTTTGTACCTACTTTTTATTAAAAAAACAATCAATTCCCATGATCATATTTTAAAAAACGTAACATATCAACAAAAAAAAAAACACCGGTCACTTCATCTTCTCCGATCACTTCATCTTCTCCGATCACCCTCCTTTCTTCCGATCACATCATCTTCTCCGATCAACTAACCTCTATTATCCTGCGGTTACTCGCACCTATTATCCTCATCTTTCTCCGACAATAAGTAGATCAGATTTGGGGTTACATCCAATGGCTCCCCCTTTTCACCGTGTTGATGTAAGTTTATGGTTTTTTTAACGATTAGGGTTTTTATTATTATTATTATTATTATTATTATTATTATTATTATTATTATTATTATTATTATTATTATTATTATTATTATTAAAATATCCAAATGCCATATAGAGTATTTGTCTGTGTTTGATTGAATATTTATATAAATGCACCATTTTTGTTTTTATCAGTTAATATAGTTTTTGACTAAAAGGTTAGTTTTTGTGAAGCAAATTGTTGAACAACAAATGTAGAAAGGTAGTTAGGATTATAGTCAAATCTATGAAAAGTTAGTAGTAACTTTGTTGTTTCAAGACCTCATATACTCGTTAGGACGATAGTTTTGACAGTTGGTTAGAAGTTATGGTGCGCAAAAAATGGTTTAGAATAGAAAATAGGATATAGAGTGTTTGGATTGAAGTGTTTATGTTCTTATTGCCACAAGCTAACCCTGATATACCTGAAGGTAGTCAGTGGAGGTATAGTGAGTTTTTGAATGCTGTTAAGAAGGGTAAGGTTGAGAGAGTGAGGTTTAGTAAGGATGGTGGAGTGTTGCAGCTCACTGCTGTAGATGGCAGGAGAGCTTCTGTTGTGGTTCCTAATGATCCTGATTTGATTGATATTTTGGCGATGAATGGGGTCGATATTTCGGTTAGTGAGGGCGAGGCGAGTAATGGGTTGTTTGGTTTTATTGGGAATTTGTTGTTTCCTTTGTTGGCTTTTGGTGGTTTGTTTTTCCTGTTTCGCCGATCGCAGGGTGGCCCTGGTGGCCCGGGAGGGCTCGGCGGGCCGATGGACTTTGGCAGGTCGAAGTCCAAGTTTCAGGAAGTTCCGGAAACTGGGGTTGTTATGGATAATGTTATGGATAAGCACCCTATCTAATAGTATAAGCTAATATCAATGTGCAATAAGCTAAAAGCTACTTTATCCTAACCTAATAAGCTGACGTTAAAGTACAATATATAAGCAATACAAGTTGACGTTAAAGTACAATATATAAGCAATACCAAACGGTTTTAGTTAGCAATCCCACACTGATTGTTCAAAACAACTTATAAGCAATACCAGACAATTAGTTTTTATTTTCGGCTTCTGTGCATTTAAAGAGGTTGCTAGTGTGGCCTCAATTGATCAAACATGAGCAGATATAGTAGAACAAGTATGTCTACTAGGATACAACAATCTGAGTTAGAGAGACTGCCATAAATGAACGAGTACTACTATTTGCACTTAATTATCGGTAATACAAAACTCTCACTTCCCTTAAGATTTAGATCACACCAATATTTAATTCGTACTTTACAATAAGTTAGATACTCTCTTATGTAATAAGTTAAAATACCTATAAATGACTATAACCAACAGCTTCATCCTAAAAGATAGCTGCTAAAAGCCATTGTAACCTATGAATTTTGGAACACAATCACACAGATTTGCTCATTGGTTCATGACAGGCTAACATTTTACAAAAAGGCTATTCAATAAATGTATATCCTAATTACTTCATACTAGACATCTGATGTATTTTTGTTGTATGCAAATATCAACGCTGAAGTTTGTTGACAGATAATCGTATCACTTTGGTTCGCTTGGTGAAACACCTAGGTCATTTGGTCATGTTCTTATTGCCATATGCAAGCTGACGTTAAAGTACAATATACTTATATACATATAATGAATATCCATTATTTACTTGTCTTTTTTTCTTGTTAATGTAGGCTTATGATGTGAAGGTCAGTATGAGAACGAAGTTACACATCTTGAAAACTATAGCAAAACAGTTGGCATTGAAACCGAATGCTTTAAACTTGTTCAAAAACAGTGTGTTTGGTCCCTGGTTAAATCTAAAAACAGAAGAACATGACAATCATATGCTCCACTTTTTGCTTCTACACCAGAGACGAATCGAGAACCCCAATACAAATGTCCCTTTTTATTTTGATATCGGACATCATACTTTGGAGTTTGGTAGGAAGGAGTTCTGTTTGTTAACTGGTTTTAGATTTGGTAATATTTCTTTAAAACATTTTGAGGATTGTGTTTCAAGTTTCCGTGCCCGTGTTTTTCCCAAGATAGCAAAAGTTAAAGGATATGATATACAACCCCTTATTGAGACAGATGATGAATTTAAAAAACTATCAGATGAAGATGTTGCCCGTGTTTGTTTATTGTTTGCTTTAGAATATGTTTTTATGGGTGTAGAGCTCAGACACGTAATTCAAGAAGAGTTGATGGTATTAGTTGATGATTTTGATGCATGGAATAATTTCCCACGGGGAGAACATATATGGAAAGGGTTTCACAATAGTGTATATAATACAATCTCCAAAAACCGTGAAGCTCATTGATTTGAGTCAATTATAGTTCAAGGAAAACACACAAAGAAATATGTGTTAACCCGAGTCGTAGTCCCGATGAAGATCGAATGGAATTTAGTGATTCGGGATTTGTGATTCGTGTAGTGAATGAGTGTGAAAAAGAGTGGTGATTTGGCGATTTTATACTACGAATAAAATATTAAATGAAAGCAACTAATTAAGCTTAAAGAAACAATTAATCTAAGCATGTAATCCTAAAAGCGAAAATTGAATTTAAAGCGTTACGCGACGAATTATAAAACGTAAATAAAAAGTGAATTTCTAAAATTAAAAACCTAAAAATATAAAAATAATTAAATCTGATAAAAGAAAATTTTTGGAAAAAGAAAAATATTTTTTTGACTTTTTAATAATTTTTTATGAATTAAAAACCAATTTAAATTATTTAAAAATATTAAATCAATTTGGAAAAATCTGAAAACTATTGAGTAAATCTAAAATTAAATTTCTAAACTAGGAAAAATAAAATCAGATAGTGAAAAAGTCTAAATAAGCAGTAACAGTAAATAAGCAGTAGGGAAATAAGCTAAAAATAAGCAAATAAGCTCCAAAAATTCTCAAAAGCTCAAAACTTAGCAAACCTACTTTATCAAACTTAAATAAACTGAAATAGGCCAAATAAGCACAGGATATAAGCAACAAATAAGCTAAACAGTTCAAAGGACATGGCAGGTTCAAAATGGCTAAACAGCCCACTTGTAGCACTAATTAAGCAGTCCAAATAAGTCCTAAACTAGAATATTAAGGGGGCAAAAGCAAGCTTATACTACTGGCTCCTCAAAAATCCTAAAAGCCCTATCAGAAACTACCAATTGCTACCTCAAATCAGCCCTACATCAGGTCTGTTCACAACAGGACACATGCAGGTCTTGACTTTTAAATGTGCACAAGTACTATGACCAATCTCAAATTCAGTAGCCTAAATCTATTCCTAGATGTACTAATAAGCCAATGCAATACTTATTTAAGCTAACTTACACTTTTATGCATCTATCTCTATGATTATGCTAACTAATTTCCATTTATGCAAGCAGATTTCAAGTTAAGAACCTAAGTTGACTTTTTATGTATTTATCCTACTGATTTTATGCTACTTTTACTCTATCCTGACCTACTGTATACTAGTGGTGCAGATAGAATAACACAAGATCAACTTCTTTACCTAGCAATCATCAATTCCAAACACTCCTAAACTTAACAGTTACACTATGAATATAAGTTCTAAACTATCAATCAACCAACTTATGAGTCTACTAACTTCAAAACTGATAACACAAACACTCTAAACAAAGAAATGCAGCAATGAATCACAACAACTTCAAAATCACAGATCAATCAATTATGATGAATAATAGAAACAGATTCAATGCAAATCAACCATAAATGATCAAACAGGCTCAAATTTATCAAATACAGCTTAAACATGATCAAGTATAAGCAATTAATAACAAACAACTAAACTATCACAAATCTAAACTACTAAATATGAAAATCAGATTATTACTAGAAAATGTGAAATGAGACTTACAACTTTTAATCCCTAACTGAAATAGGGAGAATTCACAACCCAAGCCTATCTTTAATAGGCTTAATTACCACCTCAGAACCAGTATCCATCATATACCCCATGAACATCATCCCTTCATACGAGTTGACTTTCATTGACTTTGAAGCATAAAACTAATTGGAGCAGAACCAAATAAACCAGACTCACTACAAGCTGTTATCAAGCTTGAATGAGCTTATGAAAGTGAAAGTAAAAGCTTAAAACGGTTTGTAAATATTCAGAGAACTAAATTGAAAGCATTAAAATGAAATTTGAACAAACATTTAAAATGAAACTGAACTTTTATTAAAACTCTTGAATGATTACAACTTTGAAAGCTTGATAATACTACAATAAGCTGAAACTTAACTAATAAGCTAAATTTTAATGCTCTACTCCTACTCCTAAGCTAACCATCTCTCTAACTAACTAGCTAACCCCGAAATGAGGAGAGGAGAACCCCTTATATAGCCGGTTGAGGAAGGATCTAGTAGAAGATTGCCAAGCTGGCAATCCGTGCCTTGTGCTTTCTTCGAATCATCAACAGCCCTCCGATCATCTTTTGCATCATCAAATTGTTTCTAGCCCTTGGATTGAATCTCTGCCACGCACTCTCAACCAATAGGAAAGCTCCATTCTGCCACGTACTCATTCCCTTGTGTGTCAGGACTTCCTAGATACGCGTGAAAAGTACATTTCTGCCCTTAATTGTGGTGATTTTTGGTGTGGTTATTTTAGGGTTCATGAGATGGAGGTTAGTCTGGGTAAAAAATTGGATTTGGGCGCGTTTTATTTTGTGTTGACTGAGAATTAATATTATTTGTCCGAGTTATATGGTTTGGGTCGGGTTTTGGGTTTAGGGGTGTGGGCTTGGGGTTATTGGTAAATGGAAGGTGGGCCATGGGTTTTTCAAACGAGAAGTGGGCTTGTGATATATGAATTTGGATTGGATTTTTGTGAATAAATCCGGATAAGGTTTTATGGTTTTAAGTTTTTGGATTTAGCAAATAAAAGACAAGGACCAAAGATGTAAAATCTGAAACTCTAGGGTCTTTTTCTGCCATTCTTCAAAAGTAATATCCAAGGGCAATTCTTGACAAGCTTTGATAATTCATGGGTTGACTTTGACTTTTATGCATCCCGGCTTCGGCTTTGAACACTCTTCCCAATCTCGTGCTCGTTATTCCCGGTCTTTGCTTGATTTTTTGTCCTTTTCTTCAATATCCGTGCCTGCATATGTAAAAACACAAAAACACAATATATTTGGCATTTTGGTCGGGTTTTTGGTCTGTTTTGGTCCGGTTTTGGTCGAGAAATGGTATGTGTTTAAGCACATACCACTCATTTGACCAAAATTGCAGACGGTTGCAAGCCTCAATGTACTTTGAATGGCTTTGTTTTCCCTCTGAAGGTCAGTAACCTTTCTGTTCTTGTTAGATAATTAGAATAAGTTAGCATAATTATGACTTGCTCATGGATTTACATATTCTGGATATCCTGTAGCATGTGCTGTTGCATTGCAAGCATTAAAATATACAAGTAGGTGCTTATTTGTCCATCTCCGAATGACTGTATTATGCTTGATGAACGGGTTAATTCGGCTGCCTAAAGTTTTAATGGGTCAATCGAATAAATTAAAAAAACTGAGCTTAACAGAAAACAAGTCAAAATGTGGCGAACAGGCTGAATGTCTCCCGAAGTGTCATATGTGGCGAGCAAGTCATAATTATAAATGTCATAATTACAGCATACACTGTTAGTCATACAACTTGCATAATATTAGAGTTAGTTGCATAAGTGGTAATTGTAGCCTAATCTAATCAATAATTAGCTTATTACATCATTTTAATTAGTCTATGATCATTAGTAGTTTTTAAACACTTTTGCAAAACATAAAAAAGTCAAAACACCAAAAACCTTTTCCAAATCCATTTTTGCTTTGATTTATCATTTGCTTAGTTTTTAACCATGTAAGCTATAATGGTCGAGTAGATCTGGGTCGAGTAGCGGCTTATGGTCGAGTATCATAACACTTTTTCATTATCAAAATTATTTTTTACAACAAATATTAATTGATAACATTTAAATTTCCACCAACATATGGGATGTAGTAGATGCAAATTTAAATGCATATTCAATTAATGTAAGCTATAATGGTCGAGTAGATCTGGGTCGAGTAGCGGCTTATGGTCGAGTATCATAACACTTTTTCATTATCAAAATTATTTTTTACAACAAATATTAATTGATAACATTTAAATTTCCACCAACATATGGGATGTAGTAGATGCAAATTTAAATGCATATTCAATTAATGTAAGCTATAATGGTCGAGTAGATCTGGGTCGAGTAGCGGCTTGTGGTCGAGTATCATAACACTTTTTCATTATCAAAATTATTTTTTACAACAAATATTAATTGATAACATTTAAATTTCCACCAACATATGGGATGTAGTAGATGCAAATTTAAATGCATATTCAATTAATGTAAGCTATAATGGTCGAGTAGCATAACACTTTTTCATTATCAAAATTATTTTTCTACCAACCACCCTTACTCATATATATATGGAAAAAAAATAGATTGTAAACTTATATATCAATCAAACATAATGGGTGAACCGGGTATTGAATTTAGTGTATATTTGGTTTATGAAGATGTAACTTTTGGTGTTAATCTTAAAAAAAATATTAGTTACAATCAACTAGTTGCTATTGTGAAGAAAAAGTTCAAGCTCAACGATTCGTGCAACATCATGTTTACTTACAAAGTTGGTACAAAGTGTGTCCACATAGTAGACGATGATGATGTGAAATTTTACGTTAATGAAATTTGCAAAGGGAAAGGTACGCCACATACCATTTTTATTAAAAAGATTGAACAATGCTTTGTGGAAAATCCTTCTTCTTCTAAGTCTTTCGGCATCGATATTAATGTTCCTTTATTTCCTAATGATTTAAACGCACAATTCAGGGGGTGCTTGGTTGGGGGGATAGGAGGGGTGGGGAATGGGAATATAATGATTGATGATGGTTGGTGTAGGGGAATGCAATGGCCCATTACCCGGTAATGGGTAATGGGGCATTACCCAACAATTTGGGGGGAAAGGGAATGCATTGCTTTGCATTCCCTTTGCATTCCTCAACAATTGAACCAAGCGGCCCGTCAATGTTTACAATGATTCACAATTACCCAAAAAAGAAAATTTTCAGCCTCAAAATTATTTAAACCCACAATACACTATGCACTATGATGCACAATTACCCAAAAAAGAAAAATGTGAAAATCACAATGATTTTATTGAAAACAACCATTATGAGCATGATTGGCAAATGAATACGCTAAAATACATTCATAAACCATCAGATCCACAACCTATTATCAAAACCCCAAGAAGCCAAAATGAACATGGTCAATGTATCTTAAAAACGGGTGATAAATTTGATAATAAAAAAGAATGTATGAGGGCAATTGGTCGTAAAGCTCTTTTAGATGGTTATGAATTTAAGCCAAGAAAATCAGACACGCTACGGTATGATGTAATTTGTGTGCATCTTGGTTGCAAATGGAAAATAATTTCATCTAAGTGCAATATTAATAGTCAATGGGAATTAGGAACAGTAAACGACCATCACACTTGTTCAAAAACAACAATAGGTATGTATCACCGTAATGCTTCGAAAAATTTGTTGGGTCATTTACTAGTACCTAAGTTCAGAGACCCCAAACATATCTATAAGGCAAAAGACATACAAAATGACATAAACCAAGAATTCAACATCGATATTAGTTACAAACAAGCATGGAGATCAAAAAATGTGGCGTTGGATACTCTTGAAGGTTGCCCAAAAGCATCTTTTGCACAATTACCTGTTTTTTGTCATAATTTAGAAATGACAAATGAAGGTACTGTAACACATATTGATACTGATGATGAAGACCATTTTAAGATGGTTTTCATAGCTTTTGGTGTAGCGGTAAGCATTTATATATTAATTAACATTTAAATTTATTTTGTAACTGTTATTATCATATAACTAACCGTTTAAAACCTTTAATTAGATTCGAAGCTTTTTGTGCCATATGCGACCATTGTTAATAATTGATGCAGCTCATCTTAAAGGCACTTACCTTGGAACAAATCTTCTGGCAGTTGGAATGGATGGGAATAATCAAATTATACCTATTGCGACCGATGTGTCTCAGGGTGAGACTTTGGAATCGTGGAGATGGTTTTTGTCCAAATTGAAAGAATGCATAGGGGAAGATCCAAGGTTAACTATCATATCTGATCGACATGTATCTATACAATCTGCATGTCATTCTGTTTTCCCGAATGCATTCCATGGGCATTGTTGTAGGCATCTCATGATGAATTGTAATTTGAAGGGAAAAAAGATTAGGGCTTTATTTTGGAAGATGTGTAAAGCTTACACACCCGATGAATTTAATTTGGCGCTAGCTGAACTTGGTGGCAAAAGGTCGGATGCTTACAACAAACTAATACAAGCTGGCGTTGAAAGGTGGTCTAGGGCATACTCCGCTGGTAATCGTTACAATTACATGACGTCTAACAGCGCATAGTCAATCAATTCATTAACAAGAAATGTCCGAAGAGTACCCATCACTAACCTTATGGAGTGGTATAATCGACTTGTCCAAGAGTGGTACTGCAATCGTCGGGAGAAATATAAAGGTACGATTTTTGTTTTGTTTGTTTTTTTTCATAAGATAAATATTTTGCATATTTAACGTTATGACTACTTATTAATGAATATTATTTTATTCAGATGCAAAATTAGGTGAACTAAGTGATTGGGCAACTGCAAAAATTCAGGACCGAATGATAAAGAGCGCTAATTGGATTGTGGCCGGCATTTTTGTCAACAGGATGTACGAAGTCAATGATCATCGAAAAATCCATACGGTGGATTTAGACGAACGTACATGCACATGTAACAAGTGGCAAATGTCTGCCTTGCCTTGTGGTCATGTTTTAACGGCTTGTAGAGTTATGGGAATGACGGATTTTAATCATTTGGCAAGCGACCGGTTTCAGAAAACAGAGCTTAAAGCTACATACATGGGTTTGGTATTTCCTGTTGGAGAAGTTTCCGGTTGGCAGTGTCCTAATTACTTGAAAGTTGTTAAACCACCAGTTATGGTTAAAACCCAATCTGGTAGACCGAAGAACAAAGATCGGGTTAGATCTCAAGGAGAGGAACCGGTACCAGTCAAGTGTGGAAGGTGCGGAAATCTTGGACACACCCGACAAAGTTGTAGAGAAACATTGCCAAAGAAAAAAGTAAGTTACACCTCTTTTTTTTATAGTTTCATTCCTAAATTCGTAAATTGACTTGGACAATTTTTAGGCAAAGGTATCTGCTAAAGCAAGATCACAAGAAGCACAACCACAAGTGTACTCACAACAACCACAGGCACAATTCTACTCACAACAAGCAGAAGCACACTCCTACTCACAACAAGGAATGCCAAGCTCACAAGAAGGACAAGTCTACTCGCAACAAATTTGGCCAGATTTTTTCGAAGCTGTTAATTTAGGTGACCCGTAGGGTGGGATACTTTAGATTTTTATATGTATGGTAAAACAGCAGTTCGTATCAATGAAAGTTGCAAGCTTTTCTTTAACATGTGTAAATAGCTGATTATTCAACACACAAGCAGTCATAAAACTTAAAGTTGGCAGATTGGAACAAAAGTAAAACATAAGTAGTGTCATGAAACACAGTCAAATAGTCACAGTGAAACAGGTCACAATTGTTTGCAAAATACAAGGACGAACCATTTGTTTGCATCTAGTACACAATTTAAAAACCTACACAAATATCTTGTGTTTGAAAAAGAAATGGGCCATCTGTTCTCGATATGCAAGGGCTGTCTGGACTGGATCTTCAACAGCCAACGGCATCCCATGAGATAACCTGTATAGAGAATAAGAAACACATAAAATCCATCAAGACAATTCACACATAGAATGCAGGGCAGAAATATGTCCAACAGGTCCATTTTAGGCCTCTCAAAAGCTAGTAAAAATAATCATAAAATTATAAAAAAAATATTTATGGACTCACAAGCTAGGAGATTCTAAATGTCCACAATTTCAGATCTAAACACACAATAATTAGTGAATTAAAAATCACACTATACCTGCATTTGAAACTCTTTGATTTTTATTTTTTATTTTTTTTATTTATTTTTTTTTTTATTATTTTTTTTTTTTGCAAAAGTTGACTTAAGCTGTAGTAAGACTAATATAAGCTAATTTGAGCTAAAATGCACCTATATGAATGACTTATCTTACCTAAAACCTATCACAACTGATGCAAAGGAATCAATCAGGAAGTACCTAGTGCTACTTAAGCTGAAACTAACCTAAATCTACTCTAAACAACTGATGCAATAAGGAAGCAAGCTAACACAAATTGAAAAGTTCAATCAAACTTAAACCAAATCTGACACAAGCATGTGTCAAACAGGCTAAACAAGCAATTACATGCTAACTAAAAGCTGAGCAAATAAGGTTGAAAATACAAGCAAAGTACAAATTCAAGAAGCTATTAGTTTATGGCTACTAAAATCAATCCATAAGCTCAATTGGATAAGCTGGAATGAGCTTGATTCAGCAGCTGATGTAGGGCTGAGTATGCAGCCTACTGAGGCTACTTGAATCCTACTCTATCCTACTGAAAATTGAAACCAAAAGGGACTTAATGGAACAATTAAAACTGATGCAATAGGGGCAAATTGGGTAGAACTGAGTTTTGATCTACTGTAACTACAATAACAGATTCTATACTAGATTTTAACACCTACATGAACATGTTCAATTACCTAGATTGATCCAAATCAGTATTGTTTTATGAAATCCTACCTAAGCTGATTAAAATCTCCAAATTAAGAACATAGATGCAAACAAACTAACCTGTAAAGAAATAAGCAGACAAAGACGCCACAATCACCAAATATCCCGCCCTGCTTCGGGATGTTATGTGCATTCTTGAACTTAATGTTGTATTCTAGGGGATTGCCTAAAAATGCTAACCTTGAAACACAAGATAAATCCAGACAATGAATACGATGGAACAAAGGTTGGGTCTTTTTCCAATGCTTTATGGTGAGCATTCTTATGCTTGGAGTTAACATTTAAAATGGCATCGTATAACTCCCGCCAGATGTGTTCTCCCCAGGGAAACTCATTCCAAGCTTCAAGATTATCTACCATTCTTAGAAATACATCTTCAACAACAGATCCTAACTCACGACCCATAAACATAACTTCCAAAGATAACAAAAGACAAACTCGTATCGAGTCTTCATCTGATAGTTTCGTGAAACGCTCTTCATCCTCAATCACAGATAGAAGATCTATGTTTTTAACATACCTGCCTATCTTCTCCGGAAATACTCGATCACGAAAACTGATATCACCCTCCCTAAACTTACGGAAACTGACAATCCCAAACTTAAATCCAGTAATGAGGCAAAATTTACGACGACCAAAGTGAAGCAAATGTTCATTAACATCGTATATGAGTGGCAAATCATAATGTTCATTATCAGAGAAGACTTGCTTCTGAAGCATGTAATGGATAAGATCCTCCTCATTGTCAACGTAAGTCAAATCAAGCCACGGCCCGAAACATGTAGACCTAAACAATTCACAACGTTCCAAACCTAGTTTGTCTTTGATTAACGGAAAGTAACTGAGTTTGCTTCTAACGTGGACCCTCGCATGATATTCCTAAATTAACAAAAAAAATCAAGACAAAAATAAGCAATGCTGTTTCAAAAAACTAGGTTTTAAGCTTTCTTGTTTTTGCCTTTCTAAAACTCTAGTCATTTTCTGGTGTTTCAGTGCAGGGAAGGCATGGAAGCATAAAATTGGTGGTTGCTTTGTTTCGACACTTAACTGCTTATGGTTATGTAACTTCATAAACGATAAAATAAATGTACTTCCCATTTGGAGCAGTTATTAATTTATGAAAGTCCAATAAGCACTAGACACTAGACTTTATGAAAGTCCAATCAGCAGTTTTCAATAATCCAAATGAATAAGTAGTTGCAAATAAGAAAAAGCCAGATGATCCAAGACAGTGTAAAATAACCACACAGGCCAACTACCTAACTTCAGCCCTTAATAAGCAAATCAAATAAGCTCTAACTACTCAAATGAAGCACATATTCAACAAGACAGTACAACTAGCTTCTAACAAAACAAAAACAAGTTCAAATGATCAACAGGATAAGTATTCATGTAGACCTAAACAAAGGACAGTGGAGCAGGGGAATAACATCATAAAATTAAAGCTAACCAATACTGTCCATAAGCTAGTACCTAGTGCTACTTAAGCTGAAACTAACCTAAATCTACTCTAAACAACTGATGCAATCAGGAAGCAAGCTAACACAAATTGAAAAGCTCAATCAAACTTAAACCAAATCTGACACAAGCATGTGTCAAACAGGCTAAAAGCTGAGCAAATAAGGTTGAAAATACAAGCAAAGCACAGATTCAAGAAGCTATTAGTTTAGGCTACTAAAATCAATCCATAAGCTCAATTGGATAAGCTGGAATGAGCTTGATTCAGCAGCTGATGTAGGGCTGAGTATGCAGCCTACTGAGGCTACTTGAATTTCAAGTCCTAAATCCTACTCTATCCTACTGAAAATTGAAACCAAAAGGGACCTAATGGAACAATTAAAACTGATGCAATAGGGGCAAATTGGGTAGAACTGAGTTTTGATCTACTGTAACTACAATAACAGATTCTATACTAGATTGATCCAAATCAGTATTGTTTTATGAAATCCTAACTAAGCTGATTAAAATCTCCAAATTAAGAACATAGATGCAAGTACTAAAGATCTAATTGGAAATGCTTACAATCACTTGATTACTACTCCTAGATGCATATGAAACCTGTCTGAAGTTCAACTAAAAGCCTAAAAAAACACATGACCACAGAAGTCAACTGTGCCAAATACACTTATGAATCAAATGAAAGTATCAAGCTACCAAACCATCAAATATCCCCATATACTGTTGCAAATGAAAGTATCAAGCTACCAAACCATCAAATATCCCCATATATTGTTGCAATAGACAGAATGAATCAAATGAATCAAATGAAGCTTAGAAACACAGATATACAATAAGCTAATCTAATGCTTATAAGCTTTTTTGCCTACTACCGGAGAATGACTTATATGATTTCATTATCATAAGCAACCTAAACAATAAGCCTAATCTAAGGGCACATCGAAAGAAACCCAGATTCACAAACTTATTAGGATAATAATAAACCCAGATTCGTTGGGTTTAATTGCACGAAAATTCGTAAACCCACAATAACTCTTAATTAACACAGATTCAGCATAATAAACTGATACGGCCCGAACAGTCAACTAATATTGACCAGGTGAATGGTCAACACGAGTAAAACAATCTAGGGCACGATCTCCCTGGAGTATAGTGTTTTCCCGGGTCGTTATATCCCAGCGAAGCGTGAAATTGTGTTTAGAACGATTTGCGATCAAGTGTTATTGAAATGGAAAAGGGGTTATTTGAGATTTTGCTTTTTTTAACAATTCTAAATAACAAATTAAAAACAGATATACACAATAAAATTTAACGCGAATTAAATTAAGAAAACGCGTAACAGGGAAATCTAAAATGGGACAAAAACTAAAATTTATAAAATTTATGAAATTTAAAACCTAAAAATGTAAAATGACTTAAAACTTATTTAAAAACTTAAATTATATTTTTTTATACTTTTTATTTAATTATTATTAATTATTTATTATTTTAATTACTTATTAAACTATTTAAATTTATAAAAAATACTAAATTAACAAAGAAAAATCTAAAACTTTTTCTAAAAATATTATTAAGTAAATAGAAGCTAAGAAAATTATAAAAATGAAAATTACTTAATTAAAATTAAAAAAAAAAAAAATTCTATTAAATAGAAGCTATCACTATTTTTCTATTTTTGATTTTCTTAAGGTCTAAAAATAAGATTATATTTTTCCTAGATTAAAAATTACAAAAGAAAATTATGAAAATTAGATTTATATTTTTCTGATTATTATTTTATTTATTATGATTTAATTACTAATAGAAACTAATTAAAAAGATTAAAAATATCAAAACTATTCAGAAAATTATGAAACTTTACAGATAAATCTAAAATATTATTAAAAAGCTAGGAAAATTAAAATCAAAAGTCTAATAAGCCCTGATAAGCAGATGGGCAGATAAGCAGTTGAGGAAATAAGCTAAAAATAAGCTAATAAGCTCAAAACTCAACCAATTGCTCAGAACAGGCTTAATACACTATTAGAAGCACAAAACAACTAAAAAACTACAAATAAGCACTATGAATTAACAAGATAAGCAGATGAGCAGTTGAGGATTCAAGACAGAAACTCAGACAAATGGCCAAATTGAAGGGCAATTTAAGCACTTAAATAAGCTACTGAGATTCCAACTAATGGGGGCAAAAGTGAGCTAGAACTATGAGCTATCTAGAAACACAAAAAGCAGGCCATGAACTTATCTAGATAAGCCAAAAATGAAGTGAGATCAGCAACCAAAAAACACTGAGTTTGCTGTTTTGTCTGTTTGCTGTGCAGAAAAGCACAACACCAAAGCAACCTAATCCAACTCTTGTGTATGCTTCAATTGGATCACATGGGACTCAGAAAAACCAAAACCAAGGGCAAAATGAGATCATGACTTAAAATGGCTTATTTGGTTGTTTTGAGTTCTAAAATTCCCACAGGTAGTTCAAAACTTCACAACCTATTAAATGAACTTATGATATCTTAAAAACAGCTTATAATGGCCAAAATAAGCAGGACAAAAGTTGGGATATTGACCAATGTACAGTAACAAGAGGTTTGACTTGTTTGACTGCTCAAACCAAACACCCCTTAAGGGACTGCCTGTTGTGAGTTTTCAAAGGAAATAAGTAATTTGACCAATGATTGCTGATTTTTACTGACTAAACAACTTATAAGAACTATAATAAGCAACTTATAAAACAGAATTAAGCAATTTACTAAGTTATGCTAGATTTGGCTTTTTGACTGATTTAAAGTAGAACAGAAACAAATGCTTTTTAAAACTGATTAGATTAATGAGATATAACTACAAACTATTAATAAGCATAGAATCACAATAATAAGCTACTAATAAGCTGTTATACAGTAACTTGAGAAATGATGCAAAAATATAGAAACTTGCTTACAACTGAGGTAGCTATGGAATGATAGAACAAAGAACTAGAACCACTCTAGCTTGTCAGAAACAAGCTAGAAAACCCAAGAAAAGCTTCCTGAATAGCTTATTACCTCAAGAATCAGCTTATTAACCCATGAGTTGACTTTTGTTGACCATGGTAGTAACATCTGCTAAAACTGAGCACAAGCTTACAAAAAGCTTTAGAAAGCTTGTAAGAGCTTATGTGATTCCTTTCTGAGCTTGTAGATGATATCTTAACAGCTTTTTAATTTAATTCGAATTACAGAAACCTTGAAATTTTGAAGTAACTTAAATTTAAATGCAAGATGTATGTAAATGAGATCAAAGTGACTGAATATAACTTGTATTGATTACTGGAAAGGAGAATTACAACAATTAACTACTGATATTAAAAATACGATTCTACTTAATTAGCTACTTGCCATAAAAGGCTACAAAAGCTTTCTATTTGTACTAAATTGAAATGGGAAAACCCTAGCCGACATCCCTGAATCTTTTAGCACCCTTGATTGCTCCTGACATCATCTCAATCGTCCAATTCACTTTTGGCGGAAAAACAGGACATGTGGAATTTTATCTGTTTTAGTTAGTGAGAATGGGAGAGAAGCATTAATTGAGTTTGGCATGTTAGGTAGTGTGTTTAGGAGGGGGAATGAGGTGGTGAAGCCAGCTGGTGATGAGGTGGGGGGTGAGGTGGTATGGTGACTGGATTTGGCGGTTTAAAGAAGAAGGGATAAGAGTTTGACTGAGGTCAAACCTGTGTTAAATAAAAAGGATGGGTCGGGTTTTATTGATTGGGCTTGGGTTGGGTTAGTTTAATAAAAGGGGTTGGGCTGGTATGGTTGTGTAGTGGGTTGGGTATTTTATTTAAGGATGGGTTTGTTTTTATTTAAGGGTGGTCCGGATTTTGGTTTTAGTTAAACACAAGGACCAAACTTGTAATTGCTGAATAGTTGAGGGGATGAAACTGTCAAGTTTCCAAAATTATCACAAGGACCAAACTTGCCATATTTCATTTATATAAGGACCTTTGTTGATATTTCCCAAAATTAAACATCCAGGGACTATTTTTGACATTTTCCAAACTTGGGGGACCAAAGTTGTAATTTTGAAAACTTGAACCTTAAAGGACTAATCTTGACAACTTATGAATCCCCAAGGACCTTTGATGATATTTAACATGTTTTGAATAACCAGGGACTAGTTCTGCCAATTTGTGAAACTTCAGGGACTGAAAATGACAATTATGCAAACTTTGTTCGTTTTTCACTTATTTTCAATCTTTTTGTTCCGGAGTCACATAAAAACACATTTTATGATATTTTCAGTATTTTGAAGCATATCTGCATGTTTTTAAATGATTTTGCAGATAAAATGTGACAGAAATGATGAGTATTTAGACACTCATCATAAACCCACAAAAAAAATCCTAAATATAACGTACCAATGGTTTCATTGGAAAAATTGAAAGAATCAAAGAATTATTTTGATGAGTTTGTGGCAATGTGTGTTATTCATTTAACTTTTCTGAATACAAATCAAATAAGATAAAAATCAAATACAAGAAAATTAAATAAAATCAAAAAAGTATGTTATGTGTACCTTCCCAATAAAGATCACTAGTCATTTCAGCTGTTGGGTTGAGTAGCCGCCGGTTGAGTAGCCGGCGGTTGAGTAATTCTAGTAGTTGGTGTAGGCCCCAGAATATGTACACGTGTCACGTTCTGAGATAGGTTGCTGAGTTGCGCAGATGCGCATGACCATTTAAGAAATTTACTCAAAAACTGACCATGGTAGAGAAAAAAAAAAAAAAATGATTTTGTACTAGATTAGTACTTAAAGTCATAATTTTAATTAACAAAAAGTCAAAAGAAACCAAACTAATAAAACAGCTGTTCCTTTTTTTTTGTAAACAACATTAATAGAAATATTCAAATATCTACCCTTTTCAAAACTAATAATTCATTTCAAATCATAACTTCTTTTTTCACGATCCCAGGTTTGTCTTCCTGTAATTTACTCATCCTTTATGATACCATATTTGTTATCTCAGGTCAATAATTGCAAATGTGTGTATACTTTTTTTTTTTTTTTTTTTTTTTTTTTTGGTTTAAGTCTATATTGATAATAAGGTATGATCTATTGTGAGGTGTATAGAGATCAAATTTTGGGTTTAGAGAGTGTTTAGATGTGTGTTGATGTATATTTACTATTGTAAATTTAACACTAATTGGTTAGTCATAAGTGTGAGAATTTGAATTATTGACACAATTTAACCCGAATCAGAATTTTCGAATGGATGTGGGATTACCATGGTGTTTGAGATACATTTTGAAGACGGGGTTATTGGCTATGTTTGGCAGAATTAGCGGTAGCTGCAGTTTGGTAATATAGTTGTAGCTGTAATTATAAAGTGTAAAATGATGTAAAGGCTAAACGCTACACACTCCTCATTAGCGCTTTTGAATAGGAGCATTTAGACAAAATCCAAATGCTAAACGCTTGTTGCAAAACAAGCATTATATTGTAAACGCTCCAAAAAGCTTGTCTCCAAATACAGCCTATGCATTTTCGAAATCATAGATAATCACTTTTTCCAAAGGGTTTGCCAAACACAGGTTTCTGATATTATCTACATTGATCTGCCTTTTTTGAGTGTCTCGGTGAAATTGTTTATATTTTCATTTTGAGAGCAAATAAGCGCTGCATGTCTTGCTCGTTTTTATGCATTTAAGTAGTGTCACATAAGTGATCCCAAGTGTTATGATTATGTTTGTGGCAGGTGTAGTGAAAGCTTAGAAAAGATTAATTAATGGCTTATGTGTGCGTTAGTTGAAGTTACATGAAAGTTATGACTAAAAAGTTGGTGTCTTGATGGTAGCTATCTTGTCGATGTTAATATGAAGTGCAAAATTTTGTATGTCGGTAATCTTATTGTTTGCCATTATAAGATGCTAATTTTTGGATCTTCTATCCTATCAAAATTTGTAGAGTACAATGTGGAAGGTGACAGGGTTACTACTCGGTGTGCGTTTGATTTTTGTATTCATGTGTCATTAATGTTAAAATAAGTAGAGCTTCGTTGTTTCTTATATTTGTCTACTTTGTTCAACACCGAAATGACGACTAGTTCAAGGTGCCTTCTTTTTGGATATTGTATGATTAAAATATATGAATCACGTATTCCCATGTCTTTCAATCGACATAAGTAGAACTCTATTGTTTCTTTATTTAGATAAGCAAAAGCACACTTAAACGCTATTTCCGGCAGCACAGGTTATTTAAGCTGATTATTCAGTACACAATCAGTTTCGCAATGAACATCCAGAAGCTCCCTGGGTCACAAATACGGCGATTAACTGCCTCACAGTCTCTAAAAAACAATTAATACTATCATTACTTATTATTATATGCTACTGGAGTATTGGATATATCTGCTTTGTATCAGGTATCTTGTTAATTATTTGTTCAGATTGTCTTATTTGTTTATGTTTGTGTCGGCTCTTTTTACAATAAGATAATTGGAACCTCATGGTTCATTAATCAAATAATTTATGATATATCTGCTTTGTATCAAGTATCTTGTTAATTATTTGTTTATGTTTGTGTCGGCTCTTTTTACAATAAGATAATTGGAACCTCATGGTTCATTAATCAAATAATTTAGTCCACATGCGCCCTAAGTGGCTTACATAATCTTATTATATGTTGCAGGCTATTATTGATCCAAAGCATCTTGCTAATTTTATAAGTTATGTTGTGCCACACACGCATATAATATTCTAACTGGTATTTATGTTTGTGTATGCGTTGGCATGTGTGTGTGTGTGTATTTTAACAAGTCTCGTGTTGCGGTGCAGTGCTAATGGCTTCTCAACAGACACCACTTTTCGATTCTTCTGGAGACACGTCACTAAACAACAACTCAAAATCAGTTTCTGAATACGCTATGGGATTTTGCGAGTGCAATATTTGTTTGGATTCAGCTAGAGAGCCTGTGGTCACCCTATGTGGCCATTTATACTGTTGGCCCTGTATTTACAAATGGCTTCATGTCCAACCTGACAAAGAGCCTAAATGCCCCGTTTGTAAAGCTGAGATCTCCACTTCATCCCTAGTTCCACTATATGGTCGTGGCAATTCACGATCATCAAATGAATCCGAATTAAAGAGGGCCCACCAATCAGAACTAGTGATACCTAGCAGACCATCAGCCCACGGTGGACAGATCCATCCAGTCCCTTTTCAGCCTCAGTCTCAGTCACATATGGTCAACCACACGCATCCATTTGGAAGCTACATGGTTGGGCCGTCTAACTTTGGTGGGCCTGGGCCGATGACGACAACGAACTTTTCAAACCCATTTGTGTGGATGGTTGGGGAGATGGTTTGTGCTATGATTTTCAGGGGTTCTGATTCGGGTTTATTTACTGCTTATCCTTACGGGTCCTATCTAAACCCGTATCTGGCATCTGGGAATAGTAGTCCGAGGATGAGACGACAAGTAATGCAGGTTGAGAAATCACTTAACCGATTAACTATTTTCTTCTTTTGTTGTTTCATCTTGTGTCTTCTATTGTTCTGAGTTTTTTTTGTTCCGCTGTTGTATAGCTTAGAGTCCATGAGTTTATGAGGTAATATACATAATTATCTTCATAATGGCTTGTTCTCATGTAGATGAGATGTTGTAAACTTGTAATGTATTCATAAAATGTTGTAAGCATTGTTATATCTTATTATGATGCTTCATAGTCATGTTTGAAAATGATTCGGTCATCTGATTATAACTATGTTGTGTCGAGGCTTCATGAAACGAGGCACTACTGTCCCGAATACCAGATTTGATGGATCTTGAGGGTCATACTGCAATTCAGTGAGTCCATGTTACCTAAAAACCAGGCCATAAATCTTTTCTGTAACTTCACTAGTGTATTAAAACAGTAAAACTGCACTTACAAGATAAACTTAAAAAATGGTTAATTGTTTGATTTTCTATATAACAAGTGACTTTTAACTTGTACTCCGTATCAAACTCATAAATTGTACAAATCATTGTTAGAAAGTACAACTCATTTCGAAACCTGGACATATTGTTGTGTATAAAGAATATTAAAACTTAAATTTCATAAGGCTACCCGTAATCTAGACACCCCTCATGCGTGATGGAACGTGTGACGGCTGTTACTAGCTTGACCAACCATGATGAACAAGAGGGAGATACTTCTGGGGGTTTGAGTGGCGATTGAGAAACGCCGAAGAGGGAGATACGCCGATATGGAAGTGAGTTATATATAGTTTAAGTCATCTACTCGTTGGTTTAATATGTTTAGTCGTTTAGTACGTGCAACTTACATCGATCACATTTAGAACATCTAGTTATAAGAGCATTTTTAATGCTAACTTAACAAAAGATCGTTGACTAAAAATAGATTGTCTTTATGGCTTTGTGAATTGGGTGCAAAAACAATTAGCACCAATAGCTTAAAATACTTTAAGTGGCCGGAGATGAAATGTGTTAATACAAATATCGTACTAAAAACGTTATTTATATTTTACGATCTTTGCTTAATGTTTTGTTCATGACAAACACAAAGTATATTCCTTAAGCAAATTATAAATACTAGTTAAAGACTTTTTCAAAACACATCTTTTATTTAACATGATCACTAACATTATATTACATATACATGTGTATTTCCTTTAATGGAAACTTTAGTTTAAAAGTTACATAGTGACATCATGGTATACATCACAAATACAATCTTGGTAAGATTGTGTGATATCTTGATTAGATACTAAAGTTATATAGTTGACTTTGGTAGATATTGATTTGACAACACAAGGATATGGAAAGATCTCTTGTGCAACATTAGCTGTCATCCCACGGATCCAAATATATACAAAGACGGATCCCTTCTGAGGGATCCGCCGGATCCGTAGGAGCCTTTCTTTGTTTGCCTATAAATAGCAGGCTTGGCATTTGATCTAATCATCCACTTAGAAAAGAAAACACATACATTCACTTTAGTTACTAACCACAGTAGTTTTATATATCATTGATGTTTCTTTTGTAGCAAAGAAGATCAAGTTAACAAGCTTCAAACAAGCAGACTGTTGTGAAGTTGTAGTATAGGTTCTGTGTAAACACTTTAAGTGTTTCTTATCATTTGTATCAGTTAGATCAGTAAGTGTGGTTAGTGCTTTAGTCCTCAAAGTTAAAGGAGTGTAGGGAGTGGTTGTACCCGTGTAAAGAACTCGACATCTAGCTTAGTGTCGGTAAAGTAATTAGGCGACGTCAGGTTGGTTCTACCTTGTGAAAGAACTCGGTGTTTAGCTTAGTACCGGAAAAGGAAGTAAGCGACGTGTAAAGGTTTTCTCCACCTTGAAGGGAGTTTGTTTCTTAGTGAAAGATATCTCTCGAGTAAGCAACTCGAGGAAGTGGAGTAGGGCAAGGATAAGGATCTCTTGCAAACCGAACCACTATAAACACTTGTGTTATGTGGTTTGATCTTTCATCTCTTTATATTTAGTTTATATTGTGTGATAACTTAATTTGTGATTGCTTCCCTAGAACTAACAAATTAAAACTTGAAACGGTAAAAACTATTCAACCCCCCCTTCTAGTTTTCCACAAAATGTTAATATTGTTTTAAGGATCATGGTCCTCTCATGTTCATTTGAACATGATAGGTAAAGTTATGCATGTTATGATTGTACATTGCCATCATTGCAAAACATTTATTTTATTTTAATTCACATGTACAATTATAACATGCATAACTTTACCTCTCATGTTGAAATGAACATGAGAGGATCCTTATCCTTGTTTTAATCACTTTCTTGTCAAATGTTGCTGTTGAAAAGATTTTAGCACGGTTTTGCATTAGAGAGCGTTTGTAACAATTGTTTTCTGATCGTGAAAAATAATAGATTAATATTTGTCTTGAGTCTTTAAAATGCTAAAGGTGTACGCTTGTTTGATGGACTTCGAGTTTATTAAAAATAATAAATTAATGGGTTTTGCTATGACAGCCTTAAAGGCTCTGGTTAGAAGACATCGTTTTACAAAAATCCAATGTAAGAAATGAATCATCCAATTAGAATCAAAATGTTTGTTGTGCACTTGGATTTTTAGAAATTGTATCCATTATTCTCGGAATTGTCATCCGATCATATTGATACATAGATGGCTTTGTAATAAAATTCTTAACCACATCATTAGCAAAACCGTAAATTAAGAAGCTTAACAATTTTGCCCTTTTGAACTTTTCATTTAACCATAAAGTTGATTAGTTGAAGCGTGTCGAAAACTTTGCACAAAGAAAGTAAACAAGTTAAGGTGTGTCAAATAAGTTTGCACGAAGAAAGTAAATAAGTTTAAGGTGTTAGTTTAATTTCGACTTAATTGTGTTGATTGAAATTTTTCTTAATTTGTTAAGTCGGTGTTGGTTTTTTAATTAGTTACTACTTAATAGAAAAAGTTACACAATGCCCTTTTCTGTTTTTAAGACATGTAGTTATGGTGCTACTAAGTACTCACCACCCGTGGTGGTCGCCTTTCGAGCGCGGTCTCTTTTGACGGACCGTCCCCCACCCGTCGCTTGGAGTTATGGTGCTACTCACCCACCCATGGTGGTCGCCTTTCGCGTGCGGTCACCCATGACACACCCTCCCCATCATCGCGCGCGGTTGGGCTTATTTGAGCTTGATTCGGTGGTGCATACCACTTAACGAACACACTATTTTTAATTTTATTTGTAGAAGTGTGTGAGGTATATTTTGTGGTATGTTTGCATTTAGTGAGATACTTTTCTGCATTTGGTGGTCATCACTATGGCTCTTAAGTGAAGGGCTGAAAATCTCATCTGTTAATGGCACCAGACCTATGTTCCTTTCTTTTTTCATCAACACATGTAATATTGAGGCAATAAAAAAGAGTTAATCATTTTTTTGTCTTTAACGTTGTGTTTTTGAGTTAAAAAAAAGAAATAATGTCTTTAACCCTAAACCCTAAGCCCTAATAATAAAAAAGAATGAGAATGAAAAGAAGAAGATTCGAAAGTATGTGACTGGGGGAGGGGAGTATCGGTGGTGCATACCACTTAACGAACACACTCTTTTTAATTTTATTTGTAGATGTGTGTGAGGTATACTGTGTGGTATGTTTGCATTTAGGCTACGTTTGGCGCCGAGCTTTTTGGAGCTTTTTGTGGCGATGAGCGGTGAGCAATGAGTTTTTTTATTTTTATTGTTCGTTTGACAAATGAGCGGTGAGCTTTGCTATTTTTTATAAATGCTCATTTTTCCAATGCTTCTTTAAGAAGCTGTGAGCGGTGAGCTGTGAGATACTTTTATGTATTTTTTATAAATGCTCATTTTTTGGGGCTACTGCTCACAGCTCACTGCTACTTTTACCAAACTCACCTTTAGTAAGATACTTTTATGTATTTGGTTGTCATCAATATGGCTCTTAAGTGAAGGGCCGGAAATCTCATTTGTTAATGGCACCTGACCTATGTTCCTTTCTTTTTTCATAGACACACGTAATATTGAGTCGGTATAAAAGAGTTAATCATTTTTGTGTCTTTAACACTGTGTTATTCGGTTAAAATCTAAGAGGAAAAGAAATGAAATAGAATGAAGAGTAAAATGAAAGGAACTTTTCTTAAAAGAAATTCACCCTATATTTTATGGAGCATTAATAAATTTTATTTAAAAACAAACATGACAATTTAAAAAGTTTTGACAATAATAACTAAATAATATAAACGTAGTTTGACCAAATTATTTTCATTTTCTGAACATGAGTTATAGTTAGACTATCCGTAGTGGCGCGCTAAAACCCCCAACCAAGCCCCTAAAACGCCTTTGGCGTCCCTCATCTAAAATCACCGGGCACTATAGCCCAAAAAAAATTTCAAGTGTGATAATAACCACGCCCGCGCCCCTCGTTTGTTTCGAAAAAACTAGCCGTTCAACGGCTCTTTTTACCCCTTTTTTTACCCCTACTATCACTATATCACTTTTTCTACCAAGCCTTAACATGGCCCACACTACCACATGACGAACAATGACTCATTCTCTCTTACACACCACTACATATAGTATTAACTAAAACTTCATTTACTTTTCCATTTATTTTTCCTTTTCGGTGATGTTTGTTTCGGCTTATATAGCCACCTTATGGCTTATTTTGTTTTGGGCTTATGTTTCATGAGCTTATTTGTTTTTAAAATTAAAAACACAGTGTAAGT
>CP139509.1:44717193-44751435 GCA_021014915.2 Artemisia tridentata subsp. tridentata | reverse complement strand
AACTACTCTGACCTATTCAAGTGGCAGTTAAAACTACATTTATGACCACGTTTAATTGGTCATGTAACCACTATTGGTGTTAATACAAATAGCGTCTCAAAAACGTTATTTATATTCTTTGATCTTTCATTAGTTTTGTTAATGACAAATAAAAGGAATATCTTTTAGCAAATAATAAATACTAGCTTAAGTCTCTTAAGTACACATTTTACACTTCACATATTAACCAAGAATTACAAGTTTAGTAACTTGTTTCCTTAAAAGGAAACTTTAATTCTAAAACCATTCCATGACATCATTGCATACATCACATACAATATCTTTGATATATCTTGGTTAGATTTGCAAGATACATAGTTGAATTTTGAAGATCTTGGATGATTTGGTAAGATACAACTAAGATATGGTAAGAGACAACTATGCCTTAGCTGTCACGTCCCACGGATCCAAAACACATAAAGGACGGATCCCTTGTGAGGGATCCGTGGGATCCGTGAGCTGAAGATCAGCTTGCCTATAAATAGGAAGCTGATCATTTGGCTCTCTCATCACTCATATAGCTTTAACACACATATTCATTCAGGACATATCTTACTAACATCATTCATAGTTGCATTTCACTTTGATCTTTCATTTTGTAGAAAGGAGATCAAGCATTCAAGGATCTACAGAATCGTAATCCTTTAGTTGCATTACTGTGTGATATTGTAGTTTGTTTCACACATCATATCTATCATTTGTAATCAGTGAGTGTGGTTAGTGCTTTAGTCCTTAAAGCACAAGGAGTGTAGAGAGTAGTTGTACCCGTGTAAAGAACTCGACATCTAGCTTAGTGTCGGTAAAGTAAGTAGGCGACGTCAGGTTGGTTCTACCTTGTGAAAGAACCCGGTCTTTAGCTTAGTACCAGAAAAGGAAGTAAGCGACGTGTAAAGGTTTTCTCCACCTAGGAAAGGAGTTTGTTTCTTAGTGAAAGATAAACTCTCGAGTAGGAAACTCGGGGAGTGGAGTAGGGCAAGGAAGAGAGTCCTTGTAGCCGAACCACTATAAACAACAGTGTCGTGTGGTTTGATCTTTCCTCTCTTTATCTTTTACTTACATTGTATGATTATTTATTTGTGATTGTTTACTTTGAAACTAACATATAGTAACAAAGCAAATAAAACTTTAAAACGGTAAAAACTATTCAACCCCCCTTCTAGTTTTCCACAATTGGCATCAAGAGCTACGTTACTTAAGATCTTTAAAATATATTGTATTTTAAAACTTAAAACGATCCATGGATTTTGAAAACTTTAAAGAAGGGCAATCTATGCAGAGACCACCTCTATTTGAACCAAATAGTTTTATTTATTGGAAAAATCGCTTTGAGACTTATGTAAAGTCAAAGGACATAGATCTATGGTATATTATAGTTGATGGTGATTACAAACCTATTAGTAATAATATTTCGGGTGGTCGGGATGAAGGAGCTTCTCTTACTCGTCATAGTGATGAGCAAAAGAAACTAATTGCCAAAAATAATGAAGCCAAAATGATGCTTTATAATGCCTTACCTAAGAAAGAATATGAAAGAGTTTTTATGTGTAAAACGGCTAAGGATATTTGGCAATCTCTTATTATCACACATCAAGGGAACTCACAAGTAAAAGATAACAAAATTGATCTTCTTGTCCAACAAAACGAACAATTTGTTATCTCTGAAGATGAGACCATTGATAGTGCGTTTGCTAAGTTCAATACTATTATTACATCACTTAAAGCACTTGATGAATCTTTTTCTAGTAAGAATTTTGTCAGGAAATTTCTAAGAGCACTCCATCCGAAATGGAGAGCAAAGGTGACAGCTATTGAAGAATCTAAAGATCTCTCAAGCATGACACTGGATGAGCTCATAGGAAACCTTAAAGTTCACGAAATGATTATGGAAAAAGACTCGGAAATTGTCAAAGGCAAAAGGGAGAAGATTAAGTCTATTGCCTTGAAAGCCAAAGTCGAGTCAAGTGATGATGATGAGTCTTGTTCAAACAGTGATGATGAAGAGTATGCCATGGCCGTGAGGGATTTCAAGAAATTCTTCAGAAGACGAGGAAAGTTTGTAAAACCACCTCGTGATGAAAAGAAATCCTCTCGGAAAGATCGTGATGATAAGAAAGGTAAGGTTGATAGGAAATGATATAGGTGTGGTGACTCCAGTCACTTAATAGGAGAATGTCCAAAGCCTCCAAAGACCAAGTCTCAAAGAGCCTTCGTTAGTGGAGCTTGGAGCGATAGTGAAGGAGATGATGATGATGAGCCTAAGAACAACGAAATGGCACTTATGGCTAATGACACAGAAGAGGTACATTCTGATTCATACTCCTCTATAGATGATGAAACCTTAGAAGTAGAATATAACAAACTGTGTGACGTAACTTTAAAAATCATAAACAAAAACAAGTTTTTGAAAACAAAGACATCACTTTTAGAAAATGAAGTATTTTGGCTTAAAGAAAAAGCAATACGAATTGAAAAAGGTAAAGATAGTAAAGAAACGTGTATGTCTTGTCAAGAACTAAAACTTGAATTAGAAACCTTAAGAACCACACAGGAAGATTTAATCAAACAAAATTCAAAGTTTAAAAGGTTTGATAAAAACATAAGTTGTGCAGATGAAATAATGAAAATGCAAAAGCTACCTCATGATAAAACAGGACTAGGCTTTATGAAACTAGGAACCTTAAGTGATTATAAGGAACAGACTGTGAATAAAACTGATTCAACCAAGTTGGACACTCACGGATCCGACGGATCCAAAAATTTGGATCCGCCAAGTGTATCCAAAGGATCCGCGAGTACAGAAGTTGAACAGAAGGTTCACAAAGTTGACCGTTCCGAGTTTGTTAAAGTTACTAAGAAACCTAACAGTAGTATAAATAATAATAAACATAAACCAGCAGTATCTTTAGGAAGAGGACAAGCTAGAAATGAATATAGAGTTAAAAACGGATCAACAGAGACCTCAAATGAGTTTTCCCAAACACCCCTTTCCAAAGAGTATAGTTAATCCACAACATACTTATCAAAATAATTGGAACCAAAACATACCTAGAAACTTTCATGGTCCTCATTATATGTCATGGAACAATTGTCCACCATTTACATACATAAACCATGATAATGTCATGTTTAACCCAAACGGACCCATGAGATATTGGGGACCAAATGCTTGAGTCTTTTATGAACTTAGGTATGCTTGAAAGTTGATCTTGAACCTGATGAGTGGATCAAAGATAGTGGGTGCTCAAGACACATGACGGGAAACAAAAATATTTTCTCAACCTATCAAGTGTATAACGGAGGTAATGTCACATTCGGTAGCAAGCTTAAAAGTAAAATCATCGGAAAAGGTACAATCTCTCATGACTCTCTATCTATTGATGATGTTGCTCATGTAGATAATTTAGGATTTAATTTACTTAGTATAAGTCAATTATGCCGCAAAAAGTATAATGTCCTTTTCAGTGAAAATGGAAGTAAAATACTTAAAGATGGCATAACCGTAGGAAAAGGTGTTTTAAAGAATAATGTCTATGTTATGAAATTAGATAAAACACCTAAAGATAAGTTATGTCTTACCTCCTTGGACGAAAACTCAACTCTATGGCATCGACGCTTAGGTCATGCTAATATGAGGCTTATTCAATCTTTGTCATCCAAAGAACTCGTTAGGAACCTACCCAAGTTGAAATATGACCAACACTTTTGTGATGCTTGCAAAATTGGGAAACAAGTACATAATAGTCATAAGGCTAAAAACATGGTATCTACATCTAGATGCCTAGAATTATTACATATGGATTTGTTTGGCCCGTCGGCTATACAAAGTTATGGAGGAAATTTTTACACTTTAGTCATAGTAGATGATTACTCTAGATATACATGGACAAAGTTTTTGAAAACTAAAAATGAGGCATTCGACAAATTTGAAATTCTAAGCAAGAAAATTCAAAATCAAATAGGAAGTAATATAGTATCTATTAGAACTGACCATGGTCGAGAATTTGACAATGAAATTCAATTTGGAAATTTTTGTGATAATAATGGAATAACTCATAATTTCTCGGCTCCTCGTACACCTCAATCTAATGGTGTAGTAGAACGTAAAAATAGAACAATTCAAGAAATGAGTAGAACTATGTTAAATGAACAAAACATACCACAAAAGTTTTGGTGTCACGCTGTAGATACTTCTACATATATCCTAAATAGAGTTTTAATTAGACAATTTTTAAATAAAACTCCTTATGAAATTTATCGAGGCAAAAAGCCTACATTAGGATATTTTAGAGTTTTTGGAAGCAAGTGCTTCATTTTAAACACAAAGGACTATCTCACTAAGTTTGACCCAAAGTCGTATGAAGGTGTATTTCTTGGGTACTCACAAAACAGTAAAGCATACATTATATTAAACAAGGAAACATCAAGAGTCGAGGAATCGTTGAACGTAACATTCAACGAAAGTCCACCTCCTTCTAAGACATCACCTTTGGTAGATGATGACTTAGTTGAAAGTCAAATGGTTAATGATATAGAAAACATTGAAAATGACAATGAACCCGTAAAAGGAGAAATAGTCAATATTAAGAAAACTAAAAGTCATCCATTAGAAAACGTCATAGGAAAACTTAATGAAAGAACATTAAGATCCAAAGCTCAAAATGAAAGTAATTATTTTTGTTTTATTTCAACCATTGAACCTAAAAATATAGACGAGGCAATTAAAGATGAATCTTGGGTAATTGCTATGCAAGAAGAACTTAATCAATTTATTAGAAATGATGTTTGGACATTGGTCCCTCCACCTAAAAACCAAACCATAATAGGCACCAAATGGGTTTTTAGAAATAAAATGGATGAAAAGGGTATTATATCTAGAAATAAAGCTAGGCTAGTAGCTCAAGGTTACAATCAACAAGAAGGTATAGATTACGATGAAACCTTTGCACCCGTAGCTAGACTTGAGTCTATTAGAATATTACTTGCATATGCATGTGCACATGATTTTAAGTTATTTCAAATGGATGTCAAAAGTGCTTTCTTAAATGGTCTTATAAATGAAGAAGTATATGTTGCACAACCTCCCAGCTTTGCCGACTTTGAAAAACCAAATTATGTTTTTAAACTTAAGAAAGCTTTATACGGACTTAAGCAAGCACCAAAGGCTTGGTATGATCGACTTAAGACTTTCCTAGTTGACCATAAGTATACCATGGGCCTAGTAGACAATACTCTCTTCACCAAGAAAAAGGGATCACATATTATTATAGTCCAAATATATTTGGATGACATTATATTCGGTTCAACTTGTCAAGAGTTATGCAACGATTTCTCAAAAATCATGCATGACGAGTTTGAAATGAGTATGATGGGGGAACTAAACTTTTTCTTAGGTCTCCAAATTAAACAATTAGAAGATGGGATATTCTTCAACCAATCAAAGTATATCAAAGATATGCTTAAGAAGTTTGGTCTTGAAGACTCAAAACCCATGAGAACACCCATGTCCTCCGAAACCAAACTTACTAAGGATGAAGAAAATGAATCCGTAGATAGCACTAAATATAGAGGAATGATTGGTAGTTTACTCTATCTTACGGCTAGTAGGCCTGACATTATGTTTAGTGTTTGTCTATGTGCACGTTTTCAAGAAGATCCAAAAACGTCCCATCTTGAAGCCGTTAAAAGAATATTTAGGTACATCAAAGGTACTACACACTTAGGATTATGGTATCCCAAAGGAACGGGTGTAGAAACCATAGTGTATACTGACTCAGATCACGCAGGTGATTATGTTGATAGGAAAAGTACTAGCGGTATTTGTACTTTTGTAGGATATTGTCTAACATCATGGTTCGCTAAGAAACAAACTGCCCTCGCAATCTCAACAACAGAGGCAGAGTATGTGTCTGCAGGAAAGGCGTGTCAACAAGCACTGTGGATGAAACAAGCTCTCGTCGACTATGGAATTGAACTTAACAACATTCCCATTCTTTGCGACAACAAAGGTGCTATCGATCTAAGCAAAAATCCAGTCCAACACGCTAGAACCAAACATATTGAAATACGCCATCAATTCCTTCGCGACAATGTACAGAAGGGAATCATCTCAATTGAGAAAGTTTCCTCAGAGGACAACATTGCCGATATTCTCACTAAACCACTTAAACGAGAACCTTTCAATTATCTTAGACTTGGATTAGGATTAATGGAACCTAGTGATTAGGAGAAACATTAGTGTAAACTTTAGTTTAGCCACACACGACACCAAACCAAAACAAGTGTTCTGATCCGCGGATCCAATCGACAACAAAGACGGATCCTTTGTTTGGGATCCGCCGGATCCGTCGCATGCTGTGATCAGTTTATTATTAAATAAACAAGAACAGCTACTATTCATTCCTCACTCCAAAATATATCACCTTACTACATCCGACACACACTTAATCTCCATCACATTTTAGACCATTTTCTTTCACAAATTTGTGCTTCTAACATCACTGTAAGTATTCTTATCATATTTATACTCCTGATCTGCGTCTAGGATTTCCATTTCATGCACAAAACATAAACTTGGGGTATATGCATAATTCTTGAAAAATCATGAAGCATATTTATTGCATTATACTTAAAAACATGTTTTTCTTAGTTAGGAATTGCATCTCATAGCACATTGTCTTAATTTAACAAAAACCCCATGAAAATTTTTCACTAAAATCTTCTAACGACTAGGTAAAATGATTTTTTCTTACATTGTTCATACAAATGCAAAAACGTTATCTTTTAGACTTCACTTGCATAATGTCTCTTGAATGCTAAAGGGAATACATAATTAATATGTATTTTCGGGTACATTCAACCGTAGCTACATTGAAATAGGAGTGTTTGGGTTATCTCTCGTTTGTAAACAAAACTTGCATAAACTAATTTTTCTTGCATCAAAAGGAGTCTAGATAACTGCACCTCCACATTGTCCCCATGTAGGCACACACTAGGAATTTTACACTTCATTTGATCATTTTAACTAAAACTATGTAACTTTTGTACTTAGAAAAATCATGCCTCCCGCAACCAACTACGATCACAAGAAAACCGTTAACTACTTACCCAAAGTCCACAAAACCAAAGGTCTAACCAATGCCCAAATCGAAATTTTCAAAGCCTTAGAGAAAAAGTATGTCCATGAGGGTAGAGCCGTAGATTCATCATTCTATGAAGGAACTCAACTTAGGGAACAATTAGCCGCAATTCGATTTGATTCTCTTTTAGACATAGATGAACCAATCATTCCTAGGTTTATACTTGAGTTCTATGCTAGTGTAGGTCTTAGTTCGAGTGATGTAGGTTACTTAAGTCTTCATTTTACTCTAAATGGAAATCTTGTCAACATCCCTCTTGATCAATTTGGTGAGGTCTTAGGAATTCCAAGCCAAGGGACATGTATTTACTCGGACAAATGGTCCTTAACAATCTTAGACTCCAATCTCGATAGGACGGCACCATATGCCACTCCTCTCGAATCAAAAGAAGTGATTAGGGAACATCTCTTCATTCCTAAGAACAACCCCACAAGAATGTTTCGTGGTCGTGAAGTTGCTAGAGATCCATTTGCAATGGAGCTTAATGAACTCAAACCCGAGTTCAAGAAGATGGAGGATGTATTAAGGGCTAATGTGATGTGCACCATAGGAAACCGTGATCATATCAATGCTTGTTTATGCCACATGATGTACAACATCTCTACTCATCAACCCTTCAATCTTGCTTATTATGTTGCCAAAAGAATGTGTGACATTCCGGTTCAAAGCAAGATTGCAATGCCTTATGGTATGCTCTTAACCCGACTTTATAAAGCCTTTGCACCCGCTCGTCCAAACCATTTAGGCTTTGTTCCGGATTACAACGAAATTGAACATACCTTCGTTCCTTTGAGCGACTTTAGGGTTAGTGTTGATAAGGGCAAACGTCCTCGTGTACCAACATCATCCTCATCATCTTCAATGAGTGAAGATGATGGTATGCCAAATTCTAGGATTCCTCCACCCGAGTACTTGAGCCATCTTCCTCCAATTCAACATGAATCCGCTGAGTATCGAAACATCAAAGGAATGGTGAAGAATCTGGGTCGTTGGATGATGAAATTACACAAGGGGATGAAGAAGTTGAAGAAGAAGCTGAGTTGATGGAGTGTTTGGTTTTAAACAATGTTGGATATTGTGTTGTTAAACTTCTATGTGTCTAGAATTTATTTGATAATACTTGTTGTGTATGTGTAATAACTAACACTTGCAGGTGGATAACCATCATGGTTATTAATTTTCCGGGTTATAGCCAGTGTTTGGCATAACACTTAAAACGGTAAGTTTCTAAGTACGGATTAAACTATGTGCAATCATGTGTTAATGTTATCATATTTAGTTGTTTTGCTATACATATTAGATACTAAATAAGGTCTAGTGAATTTTCGGATTTTCGTCGAAAAATGAAAAATATGACATATGTTCTGTTTAGTTTTTAAGTTTTAGTCATACGGATTCGGCGGATCCCAAAACAGGGTTCCGCCAAGACTTATCGTTGGATCCGCCATCCGCCATCCTGCGGATTTGGCGGATCGCTAAACATGGTTCCGCATGTGCAACCACTTGGATCCGCATGTTTCCCAGTAAAATTATAAAACTTTTTTGACTTATCCCGATTCTTAAATCTTTAATGTTTAGTATCACTTAGGATTCATTCACTGATCACAATTCCTCTTAGAATCATTTAGGAATCCTTAGAAACTTAGGAACAAAAATTCCCACCAAAATTTAAATTTTTAAATTTTAGGTGTGAGTTACCAAACAGATACAAAGAAGGAACCCTTTTTAGGGATCCGTCAAATCCGTGGAAATATCAAATCATCAGACTTTCCACTATCTTCTTGTATTAACTGCAAATCCACAACGTATTACTCAACCAAAGCTCAATGGATTGACTTCCTTGATATGACCTGCACAAATTTTTGTTCCAAATCATTAGTAACCAACATTCTCTATTGGATTCACATCAAATCCAGACACACAGACTCACAAACCTTCTGTCTATAAATTAGCACTTTAGGATCATCCCTTCACACAACAACCATTTCCTCTCCTGTACATCTTAGCTATCATACTTCACCATGACTAAGTCAAACAACTCTTCCACATCTAGACCTTCAAGAAGAACAGCCCGCATTAGTGTTAAACCCTGTTGTTTTATCAACTTAGCAAACTCCTCATCTGAGGAAAATTCTCCTCTCAATATATCATCACCCATTGCTAGTGAAAATTTCCTTACACTCTCCACCCCAACACCATCAAATGTTGTTATACAAACACCACCACCAACCATTACTCCAATAGCCTCTACTCCACCACCGGCTCCATCACAGCCTGTTAGATCACCATCACCACAAAAATCACCCAAACTCCAACCCTTGGAATTATTTAGGACTCCTCCTACATCACCACATCTTGATGACTTAGAAGAACTTTCACCAAAATTACCCAATCTTCCACCCATGACCTTTGAAGGTCAACAACCCATGCTTTTTCACCCGGTTTACCCGGATATCCATGGCCCTTTATACCATGATGCACAATCATCCCAACCTCAACAACAACCTCTATCACCCACATCCACTCTAGTTGCCATTGACGAGGCAATGTGGATGAATGTGCCTCAAACCCAATAAGAGATTAGTGAAGAGCTCAACCGTCTCTACACTCTCTCGGGTATGGTTGACCATCGCCTTCATGAAGCAATGGACATTCAAAACATCCTTATGAACTCCCTCCAAACACCACAACAACCATCAAACAACAACAACAACCAACCACCATCACCACCACCACCACAAAACTTGGAGCCTAATCTTCCTCCCGGCTTCTCAAGTCATGATTGCGCACACTGTGAGAGAACGGCTCACTTGGCCCAAAGGACCAACATCTTGGTCCATGAGCTTCAAAATGAGATGAGGTTCATCTTGAACCATGTTCTTGAACGCTTAAACGCAATCTCTCATCCTCCTCAATAGGAGCTTTTTAGACTAGTTGTTAGGACCTTTTAAATTGTTGATTTAGGACTTTTTATTTTTCTAGGATGTCTTTTTTTTTTTTTTTTTTTTTTTTTTTTTTTTTTTTTTTTTTTTATAATTGTAACATCATTTCACCATTGTGACTTTTGTCACAAAATTTTCATTATCTATGAATATGATGTTTTATGCTTATGAGTGATCAACATATTGCATATTATCATTGTGAACTAACATTCTTCTATAGCATATATTATACCTTGATTATAATTACCATAGGTACAAATAATGATCAGACACTTACTTTGACTTTTAAAAGTCAAAACTTATTGAAAGGCTTGTTTGGGAGAATACTTCACAAGCATTCTACTTCTTAATTGAAGTCATTCATTACTAACACTTCACTTGCAGCATATCATACCCTTCATAGTATACGTTGGTACTCGAGTAGTGAGGAGTATACATCAAGGGGGAGCATCTCATAAGCATTTCATATACTAACCGCTTGTTTTGTAGATTCATGCATTATTTCCTTGATTACTCCATCTAGGGGGAGTATAAAACAAGGGGGAGCTTTAAAGTTCTCAAAATCGCATTCCGCTACGCTACTCTTTTTGTTTCGACAAAAAGGGGGAGAAAGGAACTAAGTTTGCATCAACTGTGATTCATCACAGTACATACATTTTTTACAAAACTTTTCTTTAATAAACAAACTTAATATATATTTTTAAGAACTCATGCTATATTTATTCTCTTGCTCAAAAAATATACCTTATGTTTTGTCATCAACAAAAAGGGGGAGATTGTTAATACAAATAGCGTCTCAAAAACGTTATTTATATTCTTTGATCTTTCATTAGTTTTGTTAATGACAAATAAAAGGAATATCTTTTAGCAAATAATAAATACTAGCTTAAGTCTCTTAAGTACACATTTTACACTTCACATATTAACCAAGAATTACAAGTTTAGTAACTTGTTTCCTTAAAAGGAAACTTTAATTCTAAAACCATTCCATGACATCATTGCATACATCACATACAATATCTTTGATATATCTTGGTTAGATTTGCAAGATACATAGTTGACTTTTGAAGATCTTGGATGATTTGGTAAGATACAACTAAGATATGGTAAGAGACAACTATGCCTTAGCTGTCACGTCCCACGGATCCAAAACACATAAAGGACGGATCCCTTGTGAGGGATCCGTGGGATCCGTGAGCTGAAGATCAGCTTGCCTATAAATAGGAAGCTGATCATTTGGCTCTCTCATCACTCATATAGCTTTAACACACATATTCATTCAATACATATCTTACTAACATCATTCATAGTTGCATTTCACTTTGATCTTTCATTTTGTAGAAAGGAGATCAAGCATTCAAGGATCTACAGAACCGTAATCCTTTAGTTGCATTACTGTGTGATATTGTAGTTTGTTTCACACATCATATCTATCATTTGTAATCAGTGAGTGTGGTTAGTGCTTTAGTCCTTAAAGCACAAGGAGTGTAGGGAGTAGTTGTACCCGTGTAAAGAACTCGACATCTAGCTTAGTGTCGGTAAAGTAAGTAGGCGACGTCAGGTTGGTTCTACCTTGTGAAAGAACCCGGTGTTTAGCTTAGTACCGGAAAAGGAAGTAAGCGACGTGTAAAGGTTTTCTCCACCTAGGAAAGGAGTTTGTTTCTTAGTGAAAGATAAACTCTCGAGTAGGAAACTCGGGGAGTGGAGTAGGGCAAGGAAGAGAGTCCTTGTAGCCGAACCACTATAAACAACAGTGTCGTGTGGTTTGATCTTTCCTCTCTTTATCTTTTACTTACATTGTATGATTATTTATTTGTGATTGTTTCCTTTGAAACTAACATATAGTAACAAAGCAAATAAAACTTTAAAACGGTAAAAACTATTCAACCCCCCTTCTAGTTTTCCACAATTGGCTATAATGGGGATAATTATGAGGCGATTAATGGGCCGATTAATCATCAAAATTCCATTTGACTAGCTATGAGTATTCTCCTATACATAGTAAGATCAAATCATGCATGAGGGGCAAGAAATAACATAAAACATGAACACTTTGATGCACAAGGGTTAGTCGTGATAGTCACAAGAACGTACCTAACTAGATAAGAACCCTATATACGTAAGTTTTTGCTTAAATACTTTAAACTTCACACCTCGACTATTCGTTAACATCTGTTAACAGATAACACAGACTAAATCTCGATACGAGATTCAAAAATAAGGGGTAGGTACTGTAATAACCCGTAAAATTCCTTAGTCATTAGTGGACGCTAACATACTATTAATCCCTCGTTACTGTCCACTTAACCATTTTTACGAACAAATTTGAAATTTTTGTATATTACCTTTTTATTCAAAAACATTGTTATGTAATACACGATACGTTGGAACGAGCTCACACGCGCACCACGACAATCTAAAACACAAATTATAACCAGACGGACCATAAATTATATTTTGGCCTGTTACTATTCATGGCCCAACACAATTTCAGCCCAATTTCATTTTTCTTTCTTTTATACAATTCGATAAAGACTCATTTACTTGGCCTTTTTTAATTCTAAATTCGACATACAATCAACACATTATATTACATGTCTCGAATTTCTATACTACAAAGAATCAGGAATTATAAATCTCACATTTTATTTCGAACATTTAATCACTAAACGAAGCTCAAAGTAAATCCTAGTTGACCCGAGAACAATTCATTTCTAATGGAAACTAATTTCTACAACACAATAATTCTACCTAAACCTTTATTTATTTCTAGTCGAATACTAGTCCACAAGACATATTTTTCGTCCCTCTTAGACTTTTGGTCACGCTAGACATTGGTTTGGACCATAACACATCGAATGAAACAAAATGACAAACCACTCGACTCGTTCACACCTTAAACCGACTAATACTTTGTCAACTCACCAAAACACTCGAATACTATATCTAATCCTATCCTAAACCCTGACACCAATCGAATATATTCTCAAACAAACCCAACTTGCCCATGCTTTACATTATATACGAAACATACATGCATGCACATGGACTTCATCCCTTTCACAATCAACTTGTTGCATTTAAAATCATATATATACGACATATACATATACACTTACATATAATCCCATTCACACCATTTTATTTTACATGCATTGCTCCTAAATACTTCACTATCCATTCGAACCACAGAAGACCGAAAGCACTTTTCCATTTTGTTCAAGCCTATTTCCAAGTCGAAGGTTCCATTTCGAAGCATTTGGTTATAGTTATATCGGGTTATTCGAATTATATCCAAGTTCTAGATCATTTTCACGTTAAACTCCCACCATCTTGGTGTTGTAAGTCTCACAAACTCATTTCATATTCGTTTCTATGATTCAAATCACACCATGCATCGTACTTATTTCTTATTCGAACGTATATCATTTTCTTATGCATTTTACGCTTCTTATATATTCATTTTTCTTATTACATGATTTGCCTCCTATGATGGAAGGCTAGAAATCATGGTTTTACCATCACACGCCTCATACATATTCATTTTATCACTTATCGATCAACCTTTTTAATTCATGTTACTCGTTTATACTTAAAACTCATATATGGGTCACATTTATTTTATTGAAACAACTCATCACTATCGACTAGAAATGATCACCAAAAATCAAATACATACACATAACATGTAATTTGTATTACTTGACATGGTTCTTTACAAGTTCACCTAACAAGTTTATATTTTGAGTTTTCATTGATAAGCTAGTATAAGCTCTTTAAAAAGGCTAAAGCTAACATGATGAAGCGAAAAGTGTACTGCTTTTAAGGGGTCATTTAAGCCCTAAATCGTATTTATTTGATCAAATATTGCCCTAAATCGTTCCTTTTGTCATTTTAGGTACTTTTGAGAAGAAATCTGGAAAAGGAGGCATTTTGGACGTTTTTGGAGCATAAAAGTGAAGAAAACGACAAAGTCTCAAAATCATGCTGGAAGTTACCTTTGACGGCGTCAGGATTATCCCTGGACGGCGTCATGGCTTGGCAAAAGTGGTGGATGTGAAATTTACTCATGATAAGCCAGTGAAAATTGCATGGGAATTCTGACGGCGTCACCCTTTAATTTGATCAAGGTCGTCACGTTATAATTTAAAGAGGGACGGCGTCACGTTCATAGTCTGAGGGCGTCAAGCCTTGATAGGCCAGAACGGATTTTGGAGAGCTAAAGAGGGACGGCGTCAAGAAGGTCATCCGGGAACCCTAAAAGCGGCGAGGTGACGGCGTCACACTCCATAACGTGACGCCGTCAGATCTAAAAATCTATATATAGTTTTGCAATTCTTTGTCATTAGTGTGGAACTTATTGGGGAACTTTGTGTGTGAAAACCCTAGGACGAATTTGGCAGCTCTTTCAATGCTTTTTGCATTGAGATCTTCCATGTTACATTGAAGATAAGTTATCAATTAATCATTCAATATGTCTATGTGTTGTTTGATTCTATCTTATTCTTGTCTTTTGTTTAACATGTTAGGCTAGATTTATCTTGTGTTTGCTTAGATCTAATGAAACCTAGCTATTGATTATTGGTTATTAGTGTGTTATTAGTTGTATTGGATGATTGTTTATCTATGTTAGGCTTAAGAAAACTGGCTAACTTCCTATTCGGTAACTTGCTTGAACGTCTTAAGAAACATGAACCAATGCGTACTAAAGGTTTTTATGGTTGTATTTAATGCACAAGCGAATTCTAGTGATCCCATGTTAGGAGCTTCCTAGCCGGCTCGACATAGGAGTGAAGTAGGAGCTTGTAGAGTTGGGGAAGTACGTACGCCACCCCACGAATGGTATTAAGGAATACACCCGTCATCCACGCAACTAATACACACTAATCAACCGGTAAAAGATAGTTAGGGAGTAAGGAAATCTAAGTAAACACATTTCCCTCCACATAAGTTTTCACCAACATTTTCATTTTTGTTATTTTATTTTATTTGCATTCGTAGTAATTTGGGTTAGTTGACTAGCAACTAATTCCGCCCACTCTTTCAAACCCGAGATTTTACTTGCTTTCATAAAAATATAAAAACATAAAAAGAATCTTCTCTCACCCTTAGACCTATTAGAGTAATTTTTCATACCTAACGAACACTATTCCCTGTGGAGAACGATCAATCCCCCGTACTTACCACTACACTATACTACATCGGTCAGGTACACTGCCTGGTGGGGTTGTAAGCCTCTTGAGATCCCTCGAGAGGTAAAACCTGTTGTAAGGTTGCAAAACCACGCATCAAGTTTTTGGCGCCGCTGCCGGGGAATAGTTATTGTTTAGGTTGAATTTTTATTTTTTATTAGGTCTACTCACTAGATTCCTTTCTAGTGAGATTTTTATTTTCTTTTTATTAGATTTCTTTAGTCTATCTTTTTCTTTGTGCCCTTTATTTGTACAACCATTTTCATTTGTCACCATGGCGGATGAAATTCCATTTAGATCATTAACAATAGAGGAACAATTACTTTACACGGATAGATTTGCTTCCTGTTGTTCCAATGAATTTTTAAGTGATCTTAGATATATACAAGAGGAGATGGGTATAAAGTTTGATAGGTTTGATGAATTATGTGCATGTGTGGCTTCTATTAAACAATCATTGTTAGGATCAACTCCTTTTAATAAGACCCTTTGGAAAAAGTTTGAGGAAAGCCTCCTAACCGTGAACCATAAGTTTAATGAATTAATGGGTTCGTATACATCACAACTTGAGGAAACAATTGAGGAGGATTTAGTCGAACATGAGCATATTGAGCAAAAAGACCTAGGTTTTATGATCAATGACTTTGAATCTCAAGGAACACATGATGAATCCTTTAGGCAAATTGAACATAGTAATCATGTTATCGGGGAAGATTCTTATGAATCGGACTTAGAACTTGAAATGGCTAGAGAAGGATTTGAGATACTTAGGAACATGTTTGGGTTAGATTCTACTAAAACACATGATGTGGATATAATTGATATAGAGACAAGGAAGGATGAGGTAAATAACACAAACCTACAAAGTACCCCACAAGTCCTACCATCATTCGAGGCATACACACCGCCCGTGACTTACCTGGAAGAAGTAGAAGGGACTATAGGAACCCCAATAGAGGTAGAGCCCTTGGACCAAACACAACTAGAAGAAATAGGTTTGAATGCTTTTAGTGATCACAACCTTTCTTTTAGTCCTATGGAAGTTCCTAGTTTTGATGAACCGGAGCCTCAACCAAAACCGTTACCTAATCTTCCATCTTTAGATGTGAATTTAGGAATTAAAAAAAGGTCCCGATCCACCCATCAAACCATGTAGTCCGGGTAGTCTTAAGTTTAAGGTAGTAGACATTAAGCCTTGTAGTGAGGAAGACAAGATAGGAGTGAAAAATGACCTTACATGTCTACATCACCCATTCATGATTGATCACAAGAAACATTATGGGTTTAAACCGGGTCTATTGGGTCAAGATGGATTCCCAATTAGGAGTCTCTCGAAGTTGTTAGAAAATGATCCCTTTTTAGGAGAACACTTTAACTCACCCATTGACCAAAGTGAACTAGGTAAGGTTATGATGAAAGGAGCACACCCCTTTGAGCATATAATTCATCCACCAATCTTTCCTCACGTGGCATACTCCTACCGAGCTGGTGTGTATCGCTACTATCACCCGCACTTAACCCTAAGTGTAGGGAAAACCTCCCTTATTTCCGTTAAATAAGGGTAGAGTCAGGCTCGTGACTCGAACAAAAACAAGCGCTTTTTGGGAGGCAACCCAAGCTTTATTTGTTTTGTGTGTTTATTTGTTTGTTTGTTTGTTTTTATTTATTTCCGTATGTGTGTTTAATTTTTATTCTTATTGATTCATGTTCAAAAGTAATTTGTAAAAATGCTTTATTTTGTTTTTAACTTCGTCTTAACTACATATAAAGGTATTTTGCAAAAGTTAAGTGTAAGGGAAATCTAAATCGGTTTATTAGAACACAAATGAACATGAATCATAATAATAATAAATTAACATACATATTAGTATTTGTTTGAGTCAAATGCTTGTATCGAGTCATAATGATGTTTTGCAGGATTTCCAGGAAGTAAGGTATAGGTTTTTCCAAAATTTTTCCGGAAACGTAACATGAGAATTCTGTCAGATCATTTCTGACGGCGTCAGGAGTTACAACCTGACGGCGTCAGGTTTAATTTTCTGAAAATTTTTGAAAGTTTTGTTTTCATAAAAAGTTTTTATTAAAACTCTAACTTATAATCTCCAGGAATCTGCAAAATTATCATTCCACAAGCATTATATCCTTATATATAGATTTTATCCCGCCGATGTTATGCAGGTTTTCGTGTTTGTTTTCTCAGGTTTAACAGGTTATTTTGGACAAGGAAATGTTTTTGGATCAAGCTTATGGCGATGCACTAGTCATGAAGCTTTTACATTATCTTTGGAAGAAGATCTAACCGTGTTACTTCATTATCCACCGAGCGAATCAGGGGAGTATTTGATTTCATTCTTTTACTTTATGCTTTTACATTTGTTATTTGAACATTGGGGACAATGTTCATCTTAAGTGTAAGGGGGGTAAAAGTACGATTAGAGAATGCTCTTACGCTTGATTTTTGTTTGTTTAATGGTAGATGTGTAATAAAACTGAGATAAATACCTGTTAGGGCAATTTTAGTGCCAAATTTAAATTTTTTTACAACATATAGGAGTGAAACTTTGATCTTAATGAGCGTCTCACGGATAGGAGTTATATGACTAGCACAAAAACCGTACCACTAAAAAAAATTTCCACCCCCAAATATGTGAGGTTCGCCCCTAGAATTGGTAGGAAAAGCATTTTGCTATGATGTGTGTACCGGTAACACTTAGATTCTAGAACTTGCGTTAGGACCATTCCGAGGCCACAAGTGAGACTACATTCGTGTAGTTAGATTTACTACATGATAAGAGGCATTAGGATTAACCCATTGTTTTACACCTGTGTTTTTGTTATAATTACATTGGCTACATTGGTCAAGTAATTCTCCCACACCCTTTGCGTTGTACTCATTTTTAGTACACGATACCCCTAGTACACCCCTCAGAGCCTATCTTTTCGTTTCGACCTTTAAGCATTTTACTTAAAGGAAGAATTTGTTACACCCCACTAAAATGTACACCCAAATCGCCTTAACCTACCTTGTATGCACTCATTTTTAGTGCATTATTGTTACAACATTTGTTTAAACCCAAGTTAATTATCTAATTGATTACATGGTTGCTAAGTCGAGTCATATCCTTGTACATATTGTTTTGGGACGATTGGGACTCATGGGTAAAGTACTAGTGTAATGAAGTAATGGGGAAGAACATCATTTATTACCCCCATATGTGCTAAATGTTTTAAAAGTACTCCAAGTTTATCAATTATCTTAATTCGAGTCATTAGAATAGTAATTTGTAAAGTTATGTAAAAGTTCAAGTGTAAGGGGATGCAACGCCCCTATGATGTATTATTTTGGATGGTAGGGCAAAAGTGTATGTAAAAAAAAAAAAAAAAAAAAAAAAAAAAAAAATCGAAAAATCAAGAAAAATACAAAAAAATAATGAAAAAGAAAAGTAGAAAAAAACATACGGACTACCATCCCGTTTCATTTTATGTTTATTTTATGTTTTTGTTATTTTGTTTTTAGCTTAAGTTGAGTCGAGTCTTGGCTTAGCAACATTGTATAGTACATGTAATTGATCAAAATCTTTAACTCGCCACCAGTAAAATATCCTTTATCCAACAAAACCGTGTTTTCCTTTTCCCTACACCTAACGTTATAACCCATGTAAAAGCCCTCTTTGATAGTTTATCTTAGGTGCTTACGCCTAGTGGAGGAGGTTTTTGATCCTTTCCCAAGCCTATGGTAATCTATTTGCGATGACAGGTAGTGAGAGATATTATCCGTTTTCATTTATGAGATTTATTTTGATGACGCTTGAGAGATGTGAGTATCTAAACACTACTTGTGAGGTGCTAGTATGTAATCTCCGTGCTTATTATGATTAAAGTGGAACGACTATTTGTTGCAATTACTTTTATATTAGCATTAAATGACCCCTAACTTGTATTTTGATTAGAATAAAAGCGCATTTGCTTGAGGACAAGCAAATCTCAAGTGTAAGGGTATTTGATGAAGAGAAAAGTGTACCGATTTTAAGGGGTCATTTAAGCCCTAAATCGTATTTATTTGATCAAATATTGCCCTAAATCGTTCCTTTTGTCATTTTAGGTACTTTTGAGAAGAAATCTGGAAAAGGAGGCATTTTGGACGTTTTTGGAGCATAAAAGTGAAGAAAACGACAAAGTCTCAAAATCATGCTGAAAGTTACCTTTGACGGCGTCAGGATTATCCCTGGACGGCGTCATGGCTTGGCAAAAGTGGTGGATGTGAAATTTACTCATGATAAGCCAGTGAAAATTGCATGGGAATTCTGACGGCGTCACCCTTTAATTTGATCAAGGTCGTCACGTTATAATTTAAAGAGGGACGGCGTCACGTTCATAGTCTGAGGGCGTCAAGCCTTGATAGGCCAGAACGGATTTTGGAGAGCTAAAGAGGGACGGCGTCAAGAAGGTCATCCGGGAACCCTAAAAGCGGCGAGGTGACGGCGTCACACTCCATAACGTGACGCCGTCAGATCTAAAAATCTATATATAGTTTTGCAATTCTTTGTCATTAGTGTGGAACTTATTGGGGAACTTTGTGTGTGAAAACCCTAGGACGAATTTGGCAGCTCTTTCAATGCTTTTTGCCTTGAGATCTTCCATGTTACATTGAAGATAAGTTATCAATTAATCATTCAATATGTCTATGTGTTGTTTGATTCTATCTTATTCTTGTCTTTTGTTTAACATGTTAGGCTAGATTTATCTTGTGTTTGCTTAGATCTAATGAAACCTAGCTATTGATTATTGGTTATTAGTGTGTTATTAGTTGTATTGGATGATTGTTTATCTATGTTAGGCTTAAGAAAACTGGCTAACTTCCTATTCGGTAACTTGCTTGAACGTCTTAAGAAACATGAACCAATGCGTACTAAAGGTTTTTATGGTTGTATTTAATGCACAAGCGAATTCTAGTGATCCCATGTTAGGAGCTTCCTAGCCGGCTCGACATAGGAGTGAAGTAGGAGCTTGTAGAGTTGGGGAAGTACGTACGCCACCCCACGAATGGTATTAAGGAATACACCCGTCATCCACGCAACTAATACACACTAATCAACCGGTAAAAGATAGTTAAGGAGTAAGGAAATCTAAGTAAACACATTTCCCTCCACATAAGTTTTCACCAACATTTTCATTTTTGTTATTTTATTTTATTTGCATTCGTAGTAATTTGGGTTAGTTGACTAGCAACTAATTCCGCCCACTCTTTCAAACCTGAGATTTTACTTGCTTTCATAAAAATATAAAAACATAAAAAGAATCTTCTCTCACCCTTAGACCTATTAGAGTAATTTTTCATACCTAACGAACACTATTGATGTGCGTGGTTTTGTAACCTTACAACAGGTTTTACCTCTCGAGGGATCTCAAGAGGCTTACAACCCCACCAGGCAGTGTACCTGACCGATGTAGTATAGTGTAGTGGTAAGTACGGGGGATTGATCGTTCTCCACAGGGAATAGTGTTCGTTAGGTATGAAAGGCTACTCTAATTAGGTCTAAGGGTTGAGGAAGATTCTTTTTATGTTTTTATATTTTTATGAAAGCAAGTAAAATCTCGGTTTTGAAGGAGTGGGCGGAATTAGTTGCTAGTCAACTAACCCAAAATTACTACAAATGCAATAAAATAAAATAACACAAATGAAATGTGGTGAGAAACTTATGTGTAGAGAAATGTGTTTACTTAGATTTCCTTACTCCCTAACTATCTTTTACCGGTTAATTAGTGTGTATTAGTCGCGTGGATGACGGGTGTATTCCTTAATACCATTCGTGGGGTGGCGTACTTACTTCCCCAACTCTACAAGCTCCTACTTCACTCCTATGTCGAGCCGGCTAGGAAGCTCCTAACATGGGATCACTAGAATTCGCTTGTGCATTAAATACAACCATAAAAACCTTTAGTACGCGTTTGGTTCATGTTTCTTAAGACGTTCAAGCAAGTTACCGAATAGGAAGTTAGCCAGTTTTCTTAAGCCTAACATAGATAAACAATCATCCAATACAACTAACAACACACTAACAACCAATAATCAATAGCTAAGTTTCATTAGATCTAAGCAAACACAAGATAAAATTAGCCTAACATGTTAAACAAAAGACAAGCATAAGATAGAATCAAACAACACATAGACATATTGAATGATTAATTGATAACTTATCTTTCAATGAAACATGGAAGATCTCAAGGCAAAAAGCCCTGAAAAAGTAGCTAAAATCGTCTTAGGGTTTTATCCCAAAATTCCACACACTAAGCTCTCTCTTAATGACAAAAGATTAGAAAACTATATATAGATTTTTGGATCTGACGGCGTCACCTTATGCATTGTGACGCCGTCACCTCGCCGCTTTTAGGGTTCCCGGGTGACCTTCTTGACGCCGTCCCTCTTTAGCTCTTCAAAAATCCATTCTGGCCTATCAAGGCTTGACGCCGTCGAACATTGAACGTGACGCCGTCCCCTTATGATTTAAGCCGTGACGCCCTTGATTTAGTTAAAGCGTGACGCCGTCAGAATTCTCATGCTAACTCACTGGCCCGTCATGAGTAAATTTCACATCCCACTTTTCTTGCCAAGGCATGACGCCGTCAAGAGATGATTCTGACGCCGTCAAAGGTAAATTTCAGCCGATTTTGAGACTTTGCCGTTTTCTTCACTTTAATGCTCCAAAAACGTCCAAAATGCCTCCTTTTCCAGATTTCTCCTCAAAAGTACCTAAAATGACAAAAGGAACGATTTAGGGCAATATTTGATCAAATAAATACGATTTCGGGCTTAAATGACCCCTTAAAAGCGGTACACTTTTCGCCTCATCAAATACCCTTACACTTGAGATTTGCTTGTCCTCAAGCAAATGCGCTTTTATTCTAATCAAAATACAAGTTAGGGGTCATTTAATGCTAACATAAAAGTAATTACAACAAATAATCGTTCCACTTCAATCATAATAAGCACGGAGATTACATACTAGCACCTCACAAGTAGTGTTTAGATACTCACATCTCTCAAGTGTCATCAAAATAAATCTCATAAATGAAAACGGAAAATATCTCTCACTACCTGTCATAGCAAATAGATTACCATAGGCTTGGGAAAGGATCGAAAACCTCCTCCACTAGGCGTAAGCACCTAAGATAAACTATCAAAGAGGGCTTTTAAATGGGTTATAACGTTAGGTGTAGGGAAAAGGAAAACACGGTTTTGTTGGATAAAGGATATTTTACTGGTGGCGAGTTAAAGATCTTGATCAATTACATGTACTATACAATGTTGCTAAGCCAAGACTAGACTCGATCTTAAGCTAAAAACGAAATAACAAAATAACAAAAATATAAAACAAACATAAAATGAAACGGGATGGTAGTCCGTATGTCTTTTCTATTTTTTCTATTTTTTCTCATTTTTTTGTGTTTTTCTTGATTTTTTTTTTTTTTTTTTTTTTTTTTTTTTTTTTTTTTGCATACACTTTTACCCTACCATCCAAAATAATACATCATAGGGGCATTGCATCCCCCTTACACTTAAACTTTTACATAACTTTACAAATACTAATCTAATGACTCGAATTAAGATAATTGAAAAACTTGGAGTACTTTTAAAATATTTAGCACATATGGGGGTAATAAATGATGTTCTTCCCCATTACTCCATTACACTAGTACTTTACCCATGAGTCCCAATCGTCCCAAAACAATATGTACAAGGATATGACTCGACTTAGCAACCATGTAATGAATTAGATAATTAACTTGGGTTTAAACAAATGTTGTAACAATAATGCACTAAAGATGAGTGCATACAAGGTAGGCTAAGGCGATTTGGGTGTACATTTTAGTGGGGTGTAACAAATTCTTCCTTTAAGTAAAATGCTTAAAGGTCGAAACGAAAAGATAGGCTCTGAGGGGTGTACTAGGGGTATCGTGTACTAAAAATGAGTACAACGCAAAGGGTGTGGGAGAATTACTTGACCAATGTAGCCAAAATAATTATAACAAAAACACAGGTGTCAAACAATGGGTTAATCCTAATGCCTCTTATCATGTAGTAAATCTAACTACACAAATGTAGTCTCACTTGTGGCCTTGGAATGGTCCTAACGCAAGTTCTAGAATCTAAGTGCTACCGGTACACACATCATAGCATAAATGCTTTTCCTACCAATTCTAGGGGCGAACCTCACATATTTGGGGTGGAAAATTTTTTAGTGGTACGGTTTTTGTGCTAGTCATATAATTCCTATCCATGAGACGCTCATTAAGATCAAAGTTTCACTCCTATATGTTGTAAAAAATTTTAAATTTGGCACTAAAATTACCTTAACAAGTATTTCTCTCAGTTTTATTACACATCTATTATTAAACAAACAAAAATCAAGCGTAATTGTATTCTCTAAAATCGTACTTTTACCCTCCCCTTACACTTAAGATGAACATTGTCCCCAATGTTCAAATAATAAGATGTAAAAGCAAAAAGTAAAAGAATGAAATCAAATACTCCCCTGATTCGCTCGGTGGATAGTGAAATTACACGGTTAAATCTTCCTCCAAAGAGAATGTTGAAGCTCCATGACTAATGCATCGCCATAAGCTTGATTCCATAAACATCTCCTTGTCCAAAATAACCTGTTAAACCTGAGAAAACAAACACGAAAACCTGCATAACATCGGCGGGATAAAATCTATATATAAGGATATAATGCTTGTGGACTGATAATTTTGCAGATTCCTGGAGATTATAAGTTGGAGATTTAATAAAAACTTTTTATGAAAACAAAACTTTCAAAAATTTCTGGAAATTAAATCTGACGCCGTCAGGTTATAACCCCTGACGCCGTCAGAAATGACCTGACAAAAATTTTCATTTTAAGTTTCCGGAAAATTTCTGGAAAAACCTTTACCTTACTTCCTGGAAATCCTGCAAAACATCACTATGACTCGATACAAGCATTTGACTCAAACAAACACTAATATGTATGCTAATTTATTATTATTACGATTCATGTTAATTTGTGTTCTAATAAACCGATTTAGATTTCCCTTACACTTATCTTTTGCAAAATACCTTTATATGTAGTTAAGACGAAGTTAAAAACAACATAAAGCATTTTCACAAATTAGTTTTTAACATGAACCAATAATAATAAAAATTAAACACACATACGGAAACAAATAAAAACAAACAAACAAATAAATAAACACACAAAGCAAATAAAACAAATAATCAAATGAGGCTAGCATGCGATAAATAAAATTAATGTAACAAATGTTTTAAGGCAAACAGATGCCTTCCCTAAATTATTACAGACCATATTGTTTCAACACATACAACCAAATATCAAATTGTTCAAACAACAAAACATCAAATCACAACATCACTGGTGAGGGGGTCCTTGGCGATAGTCATAGCCAGGAGGAAGATGCCCGTGGTACCCATAGGGTGGGTAATCCTGCTCACGACCCGGGAAAGGGTCAATCTGCAGATGCGGGTCCAACTGATCACGTGTGGAAAGATGCTGCATCTGACGAACCGTGTGATCGTACATCCAGTCGAACCTCTCGTCCGCCCTGGTCCTCCAAGCATCAACCTGGCCCATCCAGGTCCCCTGGTGAGCCTGCCAGTCCCCCCTGCTCATATGCCGGTAGTAATCAGCTGTACCGGCCTCATACCCCTCATGCTGCTGCTGCTGGGGCTCCTCCTCCTCCTCATCATCCTCATCATCATCACCCTCAGCTCCAACTGGGTGATACCACATAAAGGACCCGTCATGCATCTCCATAATCACCTCCATCTGCTTCAGGGACCTCTCCTTCACCGTCCTGCATTTATCACCACTCAAATACCTCATGACCTCGGGCCTGAGGACTCCATAAGACTGAGCCAGTCGGGTGATGAACATCCCACCATAAATCCTGTCACCTTCCCTCTCCCCAACTCCACCATGCATAAAGCTAGCAACCCAAAACGGGATGTTGCAGTAAACATCATTAGAGTAGATGGTGTACAGGTAGAAGAGATCAGAAGCTGTGACACGGTGGTGAGAGCTGTGACGCCCTGTCAAGCTGTAGGTGAGGCAACGATGAGTCAACCGAACCCTAGGATCCCTGATTTGGGATGCTACAGTGGTCGAGGTATACACCCCATCCCCAATAGTCTGCCAGAAAATAGAGCATCTAAAATCATTCTTCATCGATTCCCCATGCAACAACCTCTGCATGAACCCTGCCTGAATGGTATCATGCTGATCATATAACCCCAGTCTCCACCCAAACTCAGTAACAGAACACGTCCTTAGCTCACCCCCCAGCCTGAAATAGATCGTGGTACCGCCCACATCGGTCCTTGCCTCAGCCATATCAAAATGAAAGGTGGCAAAGAACTCCCGTACCAACTCCTCATATACCGGCTCCTGAATCTTAAACAGTCTTTCCCACTGGGGGCCGGTAAACCCATCCGTCTGAAAACTTTGGAGAAAAGTCTGCTCAAGACCTACTCTCCTCAGAAAGCCCCAGTCAACCACTGCTCCATTCTCGACCTTGTGTAGTAACAATTGTGCATATTTGCTTGTAGCAGCATCGTTGTCAAAGACACCCCAACTGAGGACCGTATCCCCAAAGTTTTCTTGTTGAGATCGGGAAGAACTTCCTCGGCTGGGTCTTTGACGCTTACTCATTATCTGGAACAAAACAGGAGGAATACAAGTGTTAATATGTGAATTAAAGATTTGGTGGCGCATCAGACAGGTCTGACGCCGTCACTCTTTGATAGGTGACGCCGTCAGATTCGACCAGTGTTCAAATCCATAATTACGAGGGAAAAATCAATATTCAAACTTCAGGCTCAATAACCACACACCACTTTTTGCAGAAAAATGGGTGATTGGATCACAGGTTATGGTTCAAATTCGTGGCCACCCTATTAGTGAATTAACCCATTTGATTGCTAAAAATCACATGCTTTTAATCATTGCTAAAATAACACTAATTAAAACACATTATGAGTTCTAAGCATGAATCAATCCTAGGGTTTCACGAGTTGGGGATTTTCGAAATTTACAAATCCTATGAGTAATTGAAGCGAAAAGAATGAATAAAAATTACTTACCACGTGGAAATTGATGACGAAAGTCGGTGAATTTGATCCTGGAAATTCGAAGGTGGGGTTGGAGAGGATATGGTTTGTGGGGTTTGTGATGAAAGTGATGGAATTAAAGTTATTATTGCTGTGCAGACGGGGTGACGGCGTCACGTTCAAATTCTGACGCCGTCAGATTAGCGTATTTTGCTACTTTGTGCCAGTTTACAAATGAGCCCCTCGTACTTTAAGAGAGCAGCTAGTCAGGGTCAATAATCCTGATAGCTAGTCTCGTTAACAAGTTCCTCCTGGGTCAAATGTTTTGTTACTGTCACGGGGTGTAGTAAAATATTGAAAAGGGTTGGTTGACGTCTTATTCGGGTCCCAATTTCCATCAAGGCGAGTATTCAGGGGGTGAGAGGAATTTTCCCAGGGGGTTTTCAAGATGATGGTGTGCTTTAATTGAGTTCTTCTCACACCTGGCTTAAAGCCAAAAGACCGTTTCCTAGCTTCATGAAAGTTAGGGAGCGTGACAATCATGCTCCCCACGAAAACGCTACGATCTTGAGAATTCTTTTTCTCGCGAGAGGATCCAAATAGATAAGAGGGCTTTAAAAGTGAAGGCTCGGGGAGAGGGGTTTCATCATCCCATTCGTTGTATGGTTCATTAGGGACCGGGAGTTCAAAGATCTTCTCGATCTTTTTGTGTGCGGCTTCTTTCTTAATTTTCTCTTTTATTCTCGAGATGAATTTTTCTGCTAGTTCCATGAACATATCTTGGGTGTTTTTCAAGTGAGTTTCTAATTCCTTGATGCGTCTCTCTTGGTTGTTCACGAAAGTTAGCATTATCCCTTCAAATTCATCTTGTCGTGAGAATTGGTGAAACGTATGTTTACCAATTGTGTTCACGCACTCATCGGGATTTTTATCAGCCGTAGGTATCTCAGCTTTCATTAAGCTCTCAACCTGCCTTTTTATGTTTGCGAACAGCTGTTCTTGGGTTGCACCCATGCAATTTAAAATCCCTTCTTCCGAGAATGTTGAGTCATCCCATTCTTCTTCTTCGTACTGTGCTAAGTCCTCAATGACTTCCCAGCACTTATCGACACTGAGCCTGCTCAATCTCCCATTGGCGGCGTAATCTATGGCTCTTCTAGTTTGATGATTGACACCATCATAGAAGATTTGGATTTGTAGCCAAGGATCCATGCCATGGTGAGGGACCTTTCGGAGTAAGTCCTTGAATCGAGTCCATGCCTCGTAGAGAGTTTCGCCTTGACGTTGTTGGAACATCAAGATATCATTCCTTAGCTTGGTAGTTCTTCCCGGTGGGAAAAACTGAGCAAGGAAACGAGTGGTGAGATCATCCCAAGAGGTAATGGATCCTGCGGGTTGACGTTCTAGCCACTGACTAGCTTGGTCCCGCAAAGAGAATTGGAAGAGACGCAATCGGGTCGTCTCTCGAGTGGCAACATCAAGGTCTATAGAATCAACGATTTTAAGAAAGTCCTTGAGATGTTGATTAGGATCTTCAGAACGAAGTCCATGGAATGCGCATCCACTTTGCACCAACCGGATGGTGTCGGATCGCAAGGGTGTGATATTGGCTCCTTGAGTGAGCTCAATGGTGTTTCGATAGCCATGGTGGCTAGGACGGGAATACTCTCCTAAAGTACGGGCTCTAGGAGGTGGTGGTGGTTGTTGTGGTGGTGGGTTGTGGGGGTTAAGGATATTACCATCTTCCATGATGTCGGATGGTATGGTTACGAACAAAGACACGAAGAAAATAGATAGACTAAAGAAAACCTAGAAAAATAAAATAAAAATCTCACTAGAAAGGAATCTAGTGAGTAGACCTAATAGAAATAAAAATTCAACCTAAACAATAACTATTCCCCGGCAGCGGCGCCAAAAACTTGATGTGCGTGGTTTTGTAACCTTACAACAGGTTTTACCTCTCGAGGGATCTCAAGAGGCTTACAACCCCACCAGGCAGTGTACCTGACCGATGTAGTATAGTGTAGTGGTAAGTACGGGGGATTGATCGTTCTCCACAGGGAATAGTGTTCGTTAGGTATGAAAGGCTACTCTAATTAGGTCTAAGGGTTGAGGAAGATTCTTTTTATGTTTTTATATTTTATGAAAGCAAGTAAAATCTCGGTTTTGAAGGAGTGGGCGGAATTAGTTGCTAGTCAACTAACCCAAAATTACTACAAATGCAATAAAATAAAATAACACAAATGAAATGTGGTGAGAAACTTATGTGTAGAGAAATGTGTTTACTTAGATTTCCTTACTCCCTAACTATCTTTTACCGGTTAATTAGTGTGTATTAGTCGCGTGGATGACGGGTGTATTCCTTAATACCATTCGTGGGGTGGCGTACTTACTTCCCCAACTCTACAAGCTCCTACTTCACTCCTATGTCGAGCCGGCTAGGAAGCTCCTAACATGGGATCACTAGAATTCGCTTGTGCATTAAATACAACCATAAAAACCTTTAGTACGCGTTTGGTTCATGTTTCTTAAGACGTTCAAGCAAGTTACCGAATAGGAAGTTAGCCAGTTTTCTTAAGCCTAACATAGATAAACAATCATCCAATACAACTAACAACACACTAACAACCAATAATCAATAGCTAAGTTTCATTAGATCTAAGCAAACACAAGATAAAATTAGCCTAACATGTTAAACAAAAGACAAGCATAAGATAGAATCAAACAACACATAGACATATTGAATGATTAATTGATAACTTATCTTTCAATGAAACATGGAAGATCTCAAGGCAAAAAGCCCTGAAAAAGTAGCTAAAATCGTCTTAGGGTTTTATCCCAAAATTCCACACACTAAGCTCTCTCTTAATGACAAAAGATTAGAAAACTATATATAGATTTTTGGATCTGACGGCGTCACCTTATGCATTGTGACGCCGTCACCTCGCCGCTTTTAGGGTTCCCGGGTGACCTTCTTGACGCCGTCCCTCTTTAGCTCTTCAAAAATCCATTCTGGCCTATCAAGGCTTGACGCCGTCGAACATTGAACGTGACGCCGTCCCCTTATGATTTAAGCCGTGACGCCCTTGATTTAGTTAAAGCGTGACGCCGTCAGAATTCTCATGCTAACTCACTGGCCCGTCATGAGTAAATTTCACATCCCACTTTTCTTGCCAAGGCATGACGCCGTCAAGAGATGATTCTGACGCCGTCAAAGGTAAATTTCAGCCGATTTTGAGACTTTGCCGTTTTCTTCACTTTAATGCTCCAAAAACGTCCAAAATGCCTCCTTTTCCAGATTTCTCCTCAAAAGTACCTAAAATGACACAAAGGAACGATTTAGGGCAATATTTGATCAAATAAATACGATTTCGGGCTTAAATGACCCCTTAAAAGCGGTACACTTTTCGCCTCATCAACTATTCCCTGTGGAGAACGATCAATTCCCGTACTTACCACTACACTATACTACATCGGTCAGGTACACTGCCTGGTGGGGTTGTAAGCCTCTTGAGATCCCTCGAGAGGTAAAACCTGTTGTAAGGTTGCAAAACCACGCATCATAACACCACTCGGACTGCCTTAAAACTCTTCATATTATTCGGTTGGGCTAGTTAGCCCAATAAGGTGATTTTAAGCTTATTCGATAAGCTGGTCGAATAAGCTATTTGAATATGTTTTTATAAACTTAAAACCAGCCCAAGACCAGGCCCAACTTCCCTTAAAACCCTTTGGATCACAAATCGTTAATGGGCTTTGTTTAAGTCTCGTTAAAGCCCATTAACTGAAAATGAGCACTTATCAATAATAAGAAATTGGTTTTAACTTAAATAAGCTTTACTAAGCTATAAAAACTCTCGGAATTATTTTCACACGTTTTTGTGATTTTGGACTAAGTTTGCAAAATATTTCAACCTTAGGGACTAAAACTGCCAACTTTATAAAACTATGTTCAAAACTGCCAAATCAGTAACTTATGGGTATAAAAGGATAGAACAATAACTAGAAGTCATAAAATGTAATATTTGACCCTTTTTGGACTAAAAATGTAACCGAGGACTAACGGTGCAAAACTTACACCGTTAGAGTAAAAAGTGTAAATTCTGTAAAAGACCAAGGGCTGAACAATAACATTATTTATAATCATTTCTATTTCATGTTTTACTCATTTCATATGCATTTTGTCATTCGTTTCAGTAAGTTTATTTTTTTCGTTACGGTTATATTTATATAACGAACTTTTAACGAATAACTTAACGTATTAATTCAACAACTTTTGAGGAAACGATAATTGTGAAATCAAAAACATAAAAACAAGATAATATTATATATAATATTATTTTTGAACTTTAAGCATTTTAAGCTGATCAAATCATTTTCATCACGAATCGATTCGTTATCCGATATCTTTCCACAATCACTATTCACATCATGTCAATCTTAAACCATCGAAATCTCAGACTTCCCTATTATTCAGGTCGTGTGTTGGAGCCATTCTCGTTATACTTTTTACATAACTTTACTTTGACCTTTACAGCCAAGGTGAGAATTCATAGCCCCTACTTTTATACGTTTTGATTTACTTTTAGGGGAGATACATGCTCAACTATATTTATTTACAAGTACTCTAGAAACTTTCATGGTTCACCGTGAGTCATAGCCCCACGATTTCTATCATTTAATGATTTATTAACTCTTTGGGGGAGATACATGTTTAACTACTTTCAATTACTTTTTACAAGTACTTTAAATACATTTTGCATTAGTAGTCAAGATACATTATACATTGTTAACATATTTACATTACTTTACTCGTTTATCAAAACACTTATGACATGATTCGTATTTATATACATATCTGTTCTCTTATACATTATGCACTGTCATACATATATTCTAAATACTGTTCGCATTGGTATGTAAGATACATTTTGCATGGGTTTGCAAGATACATTTTGCAGTGGAATGCACTTATGACATTGATACGTATTTCTATACTCATCTGTCCTAACTGTTATATGTCCTATGATACGTATTTTTATACACATCTGTTCTTGTCCTGATTGTCCTATTCATACATTGATACGTATTTGATGCGTGGTTTTGCGACCTTACAACAGGTTTTACCTCTCGAGGGATCTCGAGAAGCTTGCAATCCCCACCAGGCAGTGTACCTGACCGATGTAGTATAGTGAAGTGGCAAGTACCGGGGGATTGATCGTTCAACTCAAAGAATAGTGTTCGTTAGGATTGAAATTTATCTACTAGGTCTAGAGGTGAGGGATGATTCTTTTTGTATTTTTATATTTTATGGAAAGCAAGTAAAAATCTCGGGTTTTGGAAGGAGAGGCGGAATTAGTTGCTAATCAACTAACCCAAAAACTACTACTTAAACTAATGTGAAGGAAAGTAAACTAGGGTTCTACAAGGGAAGTGAAGCATGTCTACCTATGATATATTACTCCTTGCTAGCTATCCAATTCTACCTATTGAATTGTCACACCTTGTTTTAATTGACGGGTTGTATTCCTTAATACCATTCGTGGGGGTGTGTACGAACTTCCCCAACTCTATAAGCTCCTACTTCACACCTATGTCGAGCCGGCTAAGAAGCTCCTAACATGGGATCACTAGAATTCGCTCATGCATTAAATACAACCATATAACCTTACTACACCTTGGTTCATGTTTCTTAAGACGTTCAAGCAAGTTACCAATTGGAAGTCTGCCAGTTTTCTTAAGCCTAACATCGATATCATTCAATTAAACAAGAGACAATAGGAAACAAGAATTATAAGCTAAACCAATTAGACCTATCGAAGTGTCACACCCTAATTGATGAAGATAGACACAAACATCAACAAGGAATCAATAAGATCTAATCAATTATATACAAGTTTTACACAATCATAAGTAGACACAAAGTGAATTAGCAAAACATCATCAAAGAAGAGCAAGCAACAATGATAATGGAAAACATAATTAAGATAGAATCAACAAACCAATATATGATGTTTATGGAGTGATTGAAACCCTCTAAGTTGCTGGAAAAACACCTACCTAACCCTAGAATCGGACTTAGGGTTTGGGGCTTACAAAAAGTGAAGTTGTGATGTTGTATTTATAGCTGATTTTCTGTCCGCATCGATCTGACGGCGTCAGCCTTTACAAGTGACGGCGTCAGATCCCCTTTTTCACCAAATTGTAGATCTTTTCGTCCCGATTCCGTGGCCTCTTGAATCACCTAAATCCGAGTTCGTATGAAGATTTTATGGCCAAAACAGTAACAGCTACTCCGCGCGCGAGTTGTGATTGTCTTGATTAACTTGTGGCGGTTTCACTAAGGTTCCTTCTCGTGTAAGAATACTTTGACGCCGTCACTCTATATCATCTGATGTCGTCAGGTCTATGATCCTGACGCCGTCACCTTCAAAAATCCTCTGGCCCGTCTCTCTTTAACTTAACACTTGACGGCCTACATCCATTAACACGTGACGCCGTCACAAAACCTTCTGGCACGTCACGTGTAAATTCATATTCATCCTTTTGCCAGTACGTGACGCCGTCACCTACAAAGCGTGACGCCGTCAAGCTCTGTTTCCAGCTTGATTTTTGGAGACTTTGCCGTTTTCTTCACTTTTCGCTCCAAAAAACGTCCAAAATGCTTCCTTTTCCAGATTTCTTCTCCAAAGTACCTAAAATGACAAAAGGAACGATTTAGGGCAATATTTGATCATATAATCGCGGATTAGGGCTTAAATGACCCCCTAAAAGCGGTACACTTTTCGTCTCATCAAATATCCCTACACTTGGGATTTGCTTGTCCTCAAGCAAATGAGCTTTTCCACCAATCAAAATACAAGTTAGGGGTCATTTAACATTAATATAAAAGTAATTACGACAAATGATCGTTCCACCTTAGTCAAAACAAGCACGGAAATTATACACTAGCACCTCACATTAAGTGTTTGGATACTCTCATCTCTCGGGTGTTGTAAATTTATATATGAAAATGGAGAAATATCACTCATTACCTGTCATAGCAAATAGATTACCATAGGCTTGGGAAAGGATCAAAACCTCCACCACATTGGCGTAAGCTCCTAGGATAAACTATCAAAGAGGTCTTTTAAGGGTTGTAATGTTAGGTGTAGGGATAAGGAAGACACGGTTTGTTGGATAAGGATATTTTTACTGGTGGCAAGTCAATCATCTTGGTCAATTACATGTAGAATGAGGCGTTGCTAAGCCAAGACTCGACTCAACTTAAACTAATCACGAACTAATAAACATAGAACAAAACAAAACATAAATAAAAGATAGAGGCGGATGGTAGTCCGTATGCTTTTTCTTCACTTTTTTTTTTTTTTTTTTTTTTTTTTTTTTTTTTTTTTTTTTTTTGTATACACTCTTGCCCTACCATCCAAAATAATACATCACTAGGGATTCTTTGTATCATCCCTACACTTGAACTTTTACATACTTTACATAAAATTATTCTAATGACTCGAATCAAGATAATCGAAACATTTGGAGTACTTTAAAATATTAACGTACATATGGGGGTAATAAATGATGTTCTTCCCCATTACTCCATTACACTAGTACTTTACCCATAAGTCCCAATCGTCCCAAAACAATATGTACAAGGATATGACTCGACTTAGCAACCATGTAATCAATTAGATAATTAACTAAGGGTTTAAACAAATGTTGTCACAATAATGCACTAAAAATGAGTGCATACAAGGTAGGCTAAGGCGATTTGGGTGTACATTTAAGTGGGGTGTAAACAAATTCTTCCTTTAAGTAAAAATGCTTAAAGGTCG